>JAOTQH010263146.1:0-11121 GCA_025631255.1 Cornus kousa | reverse complement strand
TCCACTAGGGGTAACCTAGGGGTTTAAAAGGCTTGTTGCATGTGCTAAGTGCAATCGTGTTCCCTACGAAAGTGGTGTTATCCTTTTATTGCTTTCTAGTTTATACTTGTATAGTTGTTCATTTCATTCCTTTACTTTCTAGTTCATTGCTAAAGACTAGCAATATTGAAGTTTGGGGGTGTGATGAGCGCTGAAAAGTGCGCATTTAAACCACTTAATTAAAAGGATTAATTAAAATTTATTTTAAAGGTTCCATTAGCTTAATTAAGTTTTTGACTTGATATTTGAGATGACTAGGACTTGTATACTAGCGGATATTAATTTGGGACCATTTTAAGTTGTTTTAGAATTTAAGGATTTGATTATCATGATTTAATTAAATTTCACCTTATTGTTTCAATGACCTAATTAAGTTTTTGATTTGGTATATGTAATGACCATGTTATGTCGTATAACATCTGATTAATTAAGGATCATTTGATTGAGATTTGAAACTTAGAGAAATTAATTATTTTACTTAATTAATTTCTGTTTCTATTGCATTACTGATTAAATCATGTGTTTGACATTGGTATTATGTTTGAAGTATGATTTTAGACTTGTAATGGATTTATGAGTTTCTATTTTCAATATTGGAATATATTGTTATAGCGCGTAATGAATTGCAGACTGAAGATTCGACTTGTGATGTTATTATAGCGTGTAACGAATCGCACTCTGAAGATTCAACATTGTCATCCTATAGTAGTTATGGATTTAGAGCATGTATTGTGTGGTTCCAACCTACTTGTGCATGAAAGTAGTTTTGTGTACTATTTAATACATATATAAGCTGTTAACTTATTTATTTTGGAGTCTTGGGACATTATTACAAGTGATATGGCTACAGTTTGGCTCTAGTGCAGAAGGTATGAGTTCTCCCCAATTTTGATAGTGCGCACTAGTGTGGTCTTCCCAGCGGGTTATTACCTGGAATAACCATTGAGGTCTCGGCAGAATTCCGAGCTTGATGTCCAAGTCTCCCACTTTTGTTTTTGCATTCAATTCTAAGTTGACAATCATGTTTAAATTGTGACTTGTGGTTTTGGCTATTGTCAATTTTGATGTTGTTAAGTACATCTATGCTTTATGATTTTAATGAATTATTATAAATTTTGATGTTGTTAAGTACATCCATGCTTTATGATCTTAATGGATCATTGTAAATTTTGATGTTGATAAGTGCATTCATGCTATATTGTTCAAATGTAACTTAGGAATGATCCTATAGATTCATTTGGAACATAAACGTTAGGTGGCATGACTTACTTTTGTCGTTTTCGTATTATAGATTTCAAGTTGATAACTTTGATTATCTATATCTTGTTGATTTATATAGCATGCTTCTATGTCATTTGAATTGCATAAATGATGAAATTTATGCTATAAATGATCTAAGGTAGCTTAGGATGCTCCCTGAATCTTACCTTCGACATAGACATTAGGTGGCATGACCTTACGAATTATTTCGCATTAATGTAATAATCATGTAAAACGTTAGGTCGATGCATGTTCATTTTTCATTTCTTATGAGTAGCTTTATGTTACTTACCCACGTAGTGGGGACATATTTTCAGGTATAGGAATTAAGGTTGAGATTCTCATTTTGCTTAGGCGATTAGTGGACTTGAAGGTTCCATTTTTGTGAAGGTTGGCTCGAAATGCCATTTGTAGCCTTAATTGTCAAATGTGTATATTTGTTTCTAAACTTGTAATGTGTGCCTAAGCACACTTTTTTATTCTCATTTTATGTATATGACATGAGGCCAAGAGCCAAACTTCTTTTGGAATTACATATATGTCATGGATGTTAAATCTTACCTTTAATGAGAATATATGAAAAATCATGCAATTTAGTATGCTATTTTGCACCGAGGCGTGCATTGTGTATGAAATTCATCCATTAGCATTCATTAATGATGTATGAAGTGTGACCAAGGGCCAAACAGTAATTTGAAATCATTTGTTAATTTTAAATTTTAAATTTTCCATTTCATGTGCATTTTCGCCTTTTTGGCCGTTAGGGGGTCATATTTTGCATCGGCGGTATTTTTAAGCTATGGATTATTATAGCACATCTTATTAGGTAAGTTACATTTGTGTGCATGATCCTTTTTAAGAAAAACTTCTTCTTTGGTGAAATGAGCCTCCTATGGACTCATTTTGCATCTTTATTGCATAATCTGGTCTAAGGGCATTTTGGGATTTTCCTTTAAGAATTAAACTCTGGCCTGCACATGTTCACTTAGAAAATGTGATTTTAGGGGGGGCTTCTTCTTCATGTTTTTACAGAAAATGTCGTCTTGGTACCAGTAATCCCTCACGAGTTCAGCTTTCAATTTTACATTTGGCAGCTTTTTAACCTTCCTGACCAGATTTCATGGAGGGGCATTTTGGGCATTTCATAGCGAGTTTTTTTTTTCATTTTATTTCACATATTCAAGTAGAAAACTTAATTTTGAGGGAGGTTTCTTCTTTGTGTTTTTCTAGAAAATGTCATCTCGACCTCAAAAACCCATTTTTTACCGAAAAACCCTTGCTGCCAAGTTTTTGATGAGTTGTAGTACAAGTGTGCGAACAATAGACTTCTCGTAACTGGTTAGATGACTTGGGGCAGTTTTGTGGTCATGATTTTTTGCCTTCTAACCGGTTAGAAAGGCCTTGTAACCGGTTAGATGTTCCTGGGTTGGCTCCTTTTGACCTTTTTGCCCTTTCTTCTTCCGTTAGCTATATCTTTTTCATCCGGACTCTGAAATCAAGTGATTCTTGAGTCTATATTCATTAATTTTTCATTGTCTTTCCATTGGTGTGCACGGTGGCACCAACTTTTATATTAGAAATGACCTTTTTTCCCCTGGGTTTATTCTTGTCCATTTTTGAAATGTCATTTCTGCAATTGTTTTTCTTTGGGTTTCGTGACCTCATTGAGGGTCACATTGGTGTCTTAGAGACATATTGTATCTCTAGAGATGTCATTTTATCTTTTGCTTTCGCATTTTGGATCCGTTATCGGGTTATCTTTTGGTCATCACTGACGCACTGGGTTTATAAAACTTGGGCCATCATAGGTGGTATCAGAGCTCCTAGGTTTGAATACCTTGGACAATGGATTTTGGGTGCATATCATGCTTTTGTTGATGTACTTTGATGTCTTTATATGCCCTTGGTAACATGATTTAGTGTTGTATCATGTTTATGTGTTTTTTGATAACACGTTTGGTGTTATGACATGTCTTTATACTTATATGCTTATGTGTTTAAAAGCATCCTTGTTTGACATGTATGCTTATTTTCTTAAGTGCTTAGCCTTTGAAATAACTTTCTTTGATTGCTTTAGCAAGACCGTATGTTGCATACCTTATCTTGCTTTGTGTTTCATACATTCATAGTGTGAGTTGCATTCGATCATAATAACTCGTGTTATTATTGATCTCTTTTCCTTTTCATGCATATATCGTTACAGTCTTGACTCACGGAGAGTCTTCTTGTTAGGACTCAAGTGGACGTAGAGTTGTAGTCTCCGTCTGGCGAGATGAAACATAGGCCACGGAGGCACCGTTTCATCTCATTTTCTTTTGTCTTTTCGTGATATGGTCATGATGGTGTTAGAGGTGTCGGTGTCCTCTCTTAGGACTTTGTAGTGGTTTTGATATCGTTGATGTCATAGAGGTTTTCGTTTCTAGCGTCATGGGACAATGAGTTGGAGCTGACTCGAATCCTTGCTTTGGGAGTTAGGAAGTTGCCTTGTGAGCCTCAGGGCGAGGTTCTCGTGTCTTACCTTCTTAGGGTGATGGTTTCAGGATTTAGATGGGTGTGTTGACCTATAATCCTTTTTGTGTTGCCTTGGTCAGCTCTTACGAGCTACGATTGGGATGTAAGTGGTTTCCTGTGATTAATTGCGTTGGTACAATTAGTTACTCTCCCTTGTCATTGGAGACTTGGGGTGTTGTGTTAGGGTTCTGGTAAAATCTTGTAGAGTTCCTATTGAGCTCGTTGGAATCTTGGTTTAGGGGTTTTCTTGTTCATGTCTCATAACGGTTAGCATTGGGGCTATCCATTTCGTTGTTGCCTTGTTTCGCGTGGTGTTGGGATTCCATCAGGGTATGAGCTGGTCTTGGGAAAGACTTGTTGACCCTATGTTTTGGAGACCTTAGTGGTCATTTGGGGGATGATTCTTTTCCTCGTAATGGGAGATTGACTCATCTAGGTTTTGTGTTACGTTTTCTGCGTGGTGTCTTTTGAAAGGCATTCTATTCATTTTCTTTGATTTTTACAAACTTGCCATTTGTATGATCACCTTTACATGTTTATGAGCCCCATTATTTTCGGGCATACCTTAGAAACATGTTTAGGATATGTGACTATGTGGTAGTCGTATGTGAACATAGATGGTGTATTTTCATTTACTGTATTCGTTTAACATGCTAGTGCCATTAGTGGCGTATGTCATGTTTTCGCTTGTTTAACCCCTATGTGATAGGTGGTTTATTTGGTTTACCTTATGTGTACTGTGTGTTTAGTACTATGATATTATTTGATTTATGTCATTTAATTTTGCAAGTATACACTATGTGAGTATTTGGTTTATATTGTTTCATCCTTCGTGCATTTGTGTTGGGGTTGTTGTGACCTTGGTTGTCGGGATTGATATGAGTGAGCTACGTGGTAGACTTGTGTTTGGAGGATTTTAGTTATCCACGATAGGGATTTTGACCCAGCGTTTTGTCTTCTGTATATAGCCTTTACAGTAGGTCTACTTCAGATTTGTGCTTTCGTTTTCGGTTTTGTGGGTCCAATCCATTGGCTCGAGGGTGCAGACCTGTCAGGCAGTGGATTTGGGACTGGTGTTGTAGTTGTCACATTTTTAGATGTAGGAGTCATTATACGCCAGCGTTTGTGATTTAAGGCCTTAAGCGTAACGATGCCAATAACATAGTTGTTAGAGTTTTGGGATTAGCTACCCCAACTCTCGCGGATGCCTGGTTCCCGTAGTACTTTTGGTAATGATCATTTTTGACATTGATGTCATTTGTATCAAAAAGTTTCTTTCTGGGTTGATTTAATAAGGGCATGTTATGAACTAGTGCCTTATACTGTCATGCTACCTTACTGACGAGTAAGTGTAGGCGGGTTTTAGTCATTATTCTTACTGCCATATCATTCTTAGCCATCCGTCATGATTTTACTCATCGTTATTTTGGGATTCTCTCAGTGATTGACATTGAGTTAATGTGCCGATTCGTTTGGGGAGTGTCACTCAGTTCTTGGTCTTTGTGTTCCTTCGGAAGACCTTCGAGCTTTTGAAGTCGTCTTCTCGCGGTTTGTCCTTTGGTTTGACCTTGCTTTGATCTTGTTCGGTCCTTTTTTGTCTGTTCTTGATTTCGATGATGAAATCCCTTTAATGAGGGTAGGTTGTAATGACCCTGTCATTTTCATTCCTTTCTTTTTTCTCAAATTTTCACAGATATTTTTTTTTTCCGTTGATCTTTTCTTTTTCTGAGTTTAGTTTCTCATTACTTAGTGTCATCTTGAGTGCTCTGGAATGATTTTCGTGACTCTCTTTTTTAGATTGACAACTTCCTTTAAGGACCGCGTCATTTCCACATTTTTATTTTTTTGACACAATTTACTTTTCGTCCTTTTCCCTATTTTGCCTTTTCCCCGTTTGTCACTTTGTTGGCATAACCTCTCTTTTTGTGTTCAGAGTTGATTTTTGACTTCACATATCTTCATTCTACGTGGTTTCCATGAAATAAGTATCTTTACTTTTGTAGAAAAGTACTCCGGTTGCTCCCGGTGTCCATAGGGACATGGATGCAAAGTTCTTCAGAAATATTTTCTTTTCTTGGTGTGTTTTTCATAAATATTTTTTGAAGATATTTTATTTTGGGGGCTTTTAAGAAAATATTTTTGGAAGATATTTTAATTCTAGGCCAGTTGTGCAGTTTTTACTTTTTAGAGGGGTTATTTTGCAATTAATGAAAGTTATTGCTAAATACCTCGTTTTGAGCCTAGATCCTTGCACAGGGTTCATTTTCACTTTTCATCGAGTTGTGTACTCTTAGAATTTCCTTCTGGTCATTTTTCTCTAGTTTCAGGGCTTTTAGCTCCGGTTGCCACCGAACTTGTTCGGGGCATATCTTTCTACTCGAAACTTGATATTTGACGCCGTTTCTTCTGTTGTTCATCTTTTCTAATTTTGGTTCTTTTTCGTTCACAGAGTTTTTCCGTTTGAGCCCGTCTGCTCGAATTCCACTTTTCCGAACCCGGTGGGGCCCGTTCAGGGCACTTTTTGAGTTTTTCTATAAATAGGGAGTCTTCAATTGAAAAATTAGATTTCACTCTCTCTCCCCTCTCTTGTCCGGATTCCATGGCAGCCAAGGGCTGCCACCTTCTCTCTCCTCTTTTGAGCTTCTTCCCTTCAATGACACGCTGTAGTGTCTTAGTGTTTTATGTTCGTCTTGGCGGTTCTTTCGATTCCACCTATTGGAATCTCGTTTTGGCAATTTCTTGAGTTCGGGTTTGAAGTCAAGTTATGATTTTCATGGGGCTTCGTTGGGGCTCTTGTTCATCGTGTTGTCCCCGACAAAACCCTGAAGTATCGTATGATTCGGAGCGGTTTCATTTTGTAAGGATTTGAGATTTCATCTCAAATGAAGGCAGGGGATGTTTTAGGATTATGTATGTATTGTATTGAGTGTTTTCCATGATTATACAACTTGTTTTCATGCCTTATATCAAATCTAGAAAATTAGTAATATTTATTTCTTTGCATAAAATTTAATTTACAAGGATTTATATAGCTTAGAATTGAATTGTGGCATGATGATAAATTTTGTTTTGACATGTTTGTAAACATATATTAAATTACAATTATTTGAATAAGAATTGCACTTTTTATTTAATAATTATCTTTGGTGAAAGCTTAATTCTCATAGACGTACCTTGCATTAAATTAACTTGTGATATACTTTTAAACTAAGTCTTCACATATTCTTTAACATACTTTAATTTGAGTGCATTTGGATAAGTATGAAAATCTAGAGACTTTAATTAAAATGGTTAATTAAAATCTATTTTAAAGATTCCATTGACTTAATTAAGTTTTTGACTTGATTTTGAGATAACTGGACTTGTATACTAGCGGATATTAATTTGGGACCATTTTATGTTGTTTTAGAATTTAAGGATTTGATTATCATGATTTAATTAAATTCCACCTTATTGTTTCGATGACCTAATTAAGTTTTTGATTTAGTATATGTAATGACCATGCTATATTGTACAACATGTGATTAATTAAGGATCATTTGATTGAGATTTGAAACTTAGAGAAATTAATTGTTTTACTTAATTAATTTCCGTTTCTATTGCATTACTGATTAAATCATGTGTTTGACATTGATATTATGTTTGAAGAATGATTTTAGACTTGTAATGGATTTATGAGTTTTTGATTTCAATATTGGAATATATTATTATAGCGTGTAACGAATCGCACACTGAAGATTTGACATGTGAAGTTATTATAGCGTGTAACGAATCGCACTATGAAGATTCGACATTGTCATCCTATAGTAGTTGTTGATTTAGAGTATGTATTGTGTGGTTCCAACCTACTTGTGCATGAAAGTAGTTTCGTGTACAATTTAATACATATATAAGTTGTTAACTTATTTATTTTGGAGTCTTGCGACATTGTTATAAGTGATATGGCCAAAGTTTGGCTCTAGTGCGGGAGGTATGAGTTCTCCCTAATTGAGATAGTGCGCACTAGGGTGGTCTTCCCAGCGGGTTAATACCCTGATAAGCGCTGAATATTACATATTCAAGCGCCCTTAATTGCATTAGCTAAGTCCATTAGTCAATTATAATGTATATTTTAGCTTCAAATTATTATTTATGTCTACTTTCAGGTTGATTCCCCCGAAAATGTTTAAGAGAGCGGTTTTGACAAACTCTTGAAGAAGCGAAGCACGCCGTTGCTGGGGACCATCATTTTGGCCAAGCCTCTTGATTCATCCAGCATGTGAGTTTTGCGGCATAGCGCTTAGAATAAAGACCGCGTGAACGGACCAATCCTGTGTAATTCAAGAAGGGGGTGAAAAGTTTTGAAGGCAGGCTTCCACGGGCGCCCGCCAATTACTCCAGAAGCCTCTTGTCATCACGGGGCCTAGCCAGCGCCCTGCGAACCCCTGCCATCAGCACCGCGGGCTCCCGCCGCAAATCCGCTAGCGCCCGCCAAAACCTCCAGTGGGTTCCTTCGGCATCCAAGCACCCGCGGGCCCCTGCTGATCTGCAGATAACAGATCACCTGTTCCTATTTTTGTGCTGAAACTTGTCCCTTTGCTCCTTTTCTGTGGTCCTGCTTTTTCCTAGGGTAGTTGGAGCTCGAAAATAGAGGGAAAAGAGGGGATTTTGTGGCTAGATAAGGGGACTTGAGTTGGTGGAGAAGATATCTCACATTTTGGCTAAGTTTAAAGAGGGAAATATTGTGTGGAAGTGGGTTGGTGTGCTAAGAAGCTTATTGGTGCAAAAATGGAGGGTCAGGCTTCTTCTTCTCCTTCATTCCTTGCATCCATGGGTAACTAACTCCCTATCTAGGGAGGTGATGAAGCCCTCTCTAGGAAGCATATTCTAGTCTTAGTTTATTGTGGGGGAAATTATGTATATTTATGCTTCTTTCATAACCTAGAGCCTTCATTTTGATGTAATGACTTCTAATCTATATAAATGATTATGTTGAAGTTCTTATCTTGTCTTAAATTCTAATTTCTCATGATTATATAGCTTGTTTTCTATAGTGACAATGGAAATGAGGTTATGAAACAGTTTTAATGGCATGATGTTTAGGAAGTTTGATAATCTATAGCTTAGGGCCTTCCTTTGATAGATTATTCTTGATTTCTACTTCATGTGCTTCTATTATGTGATTAAGGGCTTGAAAATCTTTTGCTTAGTAAGCATGTCTAAGGTTGCATCCTAGTTTAAGTAGCCAAAACGTGTAATGCTTTAATAGGTGATTCTTACCTATTGATTTCATGAATTTCTTGAAGGTAATGTAGCAATTTTGTGTTGTTGCATTCCATGGTCATTTGTATATGTTGTTCTCCCAAGTAAATCATTCTCTAGCATGTTTATACGATAGGTAGTGGATTCACTTCCCTAGTCCCTTCTACATTATCTTTATCTCTTTAATTCCTTGAAAACTATTGTTTATGCAATTTAAATTCCTAATTCTAGTGACAACCCAATCAAACTCTATACCCCTTTTATCATTCCAAAAGTGATTTTAAAACCTTGGTTGTCATAAGCTAGCAATCCCAGTGGTTCGACCTACCCGTCCAATAGCCCTATTTTACAATAATTTGTGCTATTGCAAAGGGTTGATTATTATTGTGATAGTCGACAACCGATCAATTTTTGGCGCTGTTGCTGGGGATTGCAAACGGTTTTGTAACCGAGGTTCTAGGATTAACTTTGGTATGATTGCTAATATTATGTTTTGTGAATATTTCCTTGTGTGGTTTTGACTGTTGTTGTGTTTTAAGTTCTTGTGAGATTCTAGGGGATTCAAGGCTCGCTGAGGGAACGCTAGCAAATTTGTAAGTCTAGAGGACTCTCGATAAGTTTTTTGAGCTTCTAGTTTCAAAATTGTTAATAACTTGCATGTGTTTAAAATTAGAGATAGTTAAGTTGTGCAGCCTTTGTTGAGGCTATTTATTGTTTCTTTTCATTGCAAAGCATCGGTCCTTGTCATGGCCATTTATTTTCTGTCTTGATAATTAAGGAGAAAGGGAACATCGTATGTGGAGGTTATGGATGAAATGTTGTGTTGATTTTGTTGTGTGTTGTTGATGTTTGGCCGTAAATCACTTTCTCTACCGACAATTGACTCGCCAATTAACATAAATTCACTTAAAAGGACTCTTAGAAGAAACCTTAGGGAATCTGCAAGCATAAGAGGAATTAAACTTGAATTTAATACAATGGCCGTTAATGAAGAAAATTTGGGGAATGAGGGAATTAATAATGATAGGGCCGACATTCCAAACATACCTTTCGGGACCACTTCATCCCTACCACTTATGTTTCTCCCTCTTGCATAGTGATGCCAAATATCGAGGCCGCTCAATATGAAATAAAATGTAGCACAATTCAAATGCTTCCATCCTTCTATAGCTTTAATAATGAGGATCCCTATAAGCATCTTAATGAGTTCCTTGAAATTTGCTCTACCATCAAAATGAGGGGTTTCCCTGAGAATGCACTCCACCTGCGTTTATTTCCATTCTCCTTGAAAGATAGGGCAAAGTATTGGTTAAACTCCCTTATTGCAAACTCCATCACTTCATGGGCTCAATTGCCACAAGAATTTGTAAAGAAATATTATCCAGTGAGTAAAACCAACCAAATGAGGCGTTATATTCTTAGTTTCTCTCAAATTGATGGGGAACAACTCCATGAGACTTGGGAAAGATTACATGACCTCCATAGAAAATGTCCGCATCATCTAATTCCAAAATGGCAATTAGTGCAAGCCTTCTATGATGGTTTGACCGAACCCCATAGATTCATGGTTGACTCTTCATGTGGAGAAATGTTCATGTCTAAGAATGCGGATGAGGCTTGGACCTTACTCAAGAATTTGAATGAAAATTTGTTATAACATAATTCTCGTAGGGCTCTGACCTCAACCAATGCAAAGAACACCAACCCTTGCCAACCAAAAACAATGAGGGAAGAATCTTCTCAAGTGAATGCCATAGCCCACAAATTCTATCAATTGATGGCACCACATCTCTCCCCCTCTTTGTCTAAAAATTTGGCAAGTGCGGTGTGTGCATCATGTACTAGCCCATTCTATCTTTCAGAAGATTGCCCCACACCGGAGCAATTTTCTAGTCCCAATCAAGAGCAAGCAAATGCCATGTTCTCAAGGCCCGAAAATAATCCTTATTCCAATACTTACAATCTGGGATGGAGAGATCATCCGAATTTTTCATGGAGGCAACAAGCCCCACAAAATTCACAATTTCAAAATCAAGGGCATCAAAATCAGCCCTCTTCTCAATTTCAAAA
>JAOTQH010263136.1:0-11121 GCA_025631255.1 Cornus kousa | reverse complement strand
ATCCTACGAGTAACTTGATTACTCACCCTAGTTGTTTGGGTTGTTTTGCAGGTAAAGAGACTTTGTTTTGGGATGCAACACATCCTTAAGTTGCTTTGATGCTTGAAGTGTTTATTGTATTTTTGAAAACATGCAAGTGTTAGCATGTAGTATCATTATGGTGTAAAATGCTATTTTTGTCTTGAAATGTGTAATGTGTACCTAAGTACACTCTATGATACTTATTTTGTATGTACAACATGAGGCCAATAGCCAAAGACACTTATATGCCATGTATGCTATTTCATCTTCATAGTTTTATGTGGAAATTTAAGGAAATTCATCCATTGAAGGGTCAAATTTTGCATATGAGGTTTATTGAGGTTGTAGACCATTGTAATGCGTTTTTTACATCATTTTACGTTTGCGTGCATGCTCACATCTCACAAAACTCATAAGTTTTGGCTTTTGAGCTAATTATGGATGAATTATGAAGTTTTATACAAAAATTCATGCATTGGTTCATGTTCTAGGTTCTCATTTGTTTTAACATGTTAGAAATGTTCATTTCAAGCTAGAGAATGATTTAAAATATATTTGGATCAAATGGGATGCATGTACAACCTTAGAATTGGACTTAGGATCATTTTCCTAGCATTAGAGCAGTTTTTCAAGGTGTTTCGGTCGTCCAAAACATCATTTCGGTCGACCAATGATTAATGGGAATATTGTTGCTCAGTAAAATGCCATTTCCAGTTGCTTTTTTCATTGTTCAAGGCCATTTCGGTCGACCGATGGCCTATTTCGGTCTACCGATGGTTCACTTCGGTCTACCGAATCAACCAACCTTCAAAATCCTGTTTTTAGCAAAAATTTTATTCATTTCGATCGACCGATGGGTCAGTTTGGTCGACTGAAATAGCTAGGACCCAAGGCTAAGTTCTGTCCAGTTTCAGCATTGAACTTCCAACTTCAAATGGCCATAACTTACTCATTTTTGACCCAAATAGGGTGATTCTTGAGCCTAAATTCGTGAGCTTGAAGTCAGATTTCCAATGGTACTAACCATGTATCAAAATTCCAACTGTAGTGAGAGTTATTTCAGTTTTAGGGAGATAGGTTCATGATAACTCTCAAATGGAGGATGCCATTTCTTCCAAAGTTCATATCTTTTCCGTCCGGACTCCGAATTAGGTGATTCTTGAGTCCATTTTCATTAATTTTTCATTGTCTTTTCAATGGTGTGCTTGGTAGTACCCACTTCTGTTATGAAAAAGACCATTTTTCCCCTAGGCTAATATTTGCCCTTTTTGGAATGTCGCTTTAGTTATTGTTTTCTTTGGGCTATGTGACTTCGTTAAGGGTCGTATTGGTGTCTCATAGATATGTAGTAACCCTAGAGGCCTTGGTTTTAACTTTTACTTTCGCATTTCAGGTTCGTCACCGGGTTGGAAAAACTTGGGTCACGACACTTAGAGCCCATGATTGTAAAGCACTGGTGGATAAAATTTCAAGTAGAATCAACCACTGGACAAGCAAAGAAATTTCTTATGCAGGTAGAATACAACTTATACAATCCATCATTACTAGCATGCAAATGTATTGGGCTAATATGTTTATACTACCCAAAGCTGTGATCCATGAAATTAACAGGTTATGCAGGAACTACTTATAGTCGGGCAATGGTCTTAACAACAAAAAAACAAAAGTGGCTTGGCTCAATGTGTACAAACCTAAAGGGTTGGGTGGCCTTAGTATTCCAAATATTGAACTCATCAATAGGGTTTCAATGATGAGACACTTGTGGAAAATCATCACTGTTTGCAAAGAAAGCTCTTGGGCTCAGTAGATAATTGATCATCAACTGAGAGACAAATGCCTCTGGGAATTGATTATTCCACAAAAGTGTTCCTATAATTGGAGATCCCTACTGCAACTTAGGCCTGCTTTTATCAGATTGATCAAAGTAAATATTGGGAATGAGGAGAGAATTACCTTCTAACATCACAATTGGTTAGAGGAAAGTCCTCTTTGTAGTAGATTCTCTCATACCCAATTTGATACTTCTGGAATTCCTCTCAATGCCAGGTTGAACAGCTATATGTCATCACAAATAAAGAATTTCCCAAGGGACATCATCTCACTGTTGCCAAGCCTACAACACCTTTCTTATGCTGGTTCAGGTATTGACTCATTCACTTGGAGGCCATCACCAACAGGCAAGTACTCTCTCAAGCACACAATTGAAACATTAGCTCTACCTGCCCCATGGTATCAGTTAATATGGAACTCATTGTCAATTCCAATACACGTAGTCATCCTGTGGTTAGTAGTTCTCAAGAAACTCCCCACACTTGATAGCCACTCCATGGCCTACAAGCATATTCCGAACCACTGCGTACTGTACCCTTCCTCTGGAGAATCTCTGAATCACATCTTCTTCTCATGCTCCTTCATTGCCCCAATTTGGTCCCATTTACAGAAGACATATGGATTTTACACCAGGTCATAGTGGATTGATTTTATTTTTTGGGCTTCACATCATTGGTCCTCAAAAAGTGTTGCAAATGCAATAAACAAATTGGCACTCTCAACATCCATCTATCACATTTGGGCAGAGAGGAATTCAAGAATCTTCAAAAACATATCAAGTACTCAAAACTCTGTTTTAGGGAAAATCACTAATTCCATCAGAGAAAGACTATTGCCTCTGTCATTCAAGGATGGGGCGGCTGCTCGGTGTGCCCGTAATGTTTGGGACTTACCTTCTTCCTTCATCTGTCCACCTCTTCACCCACCTGATGAGCCTCCGGAGCAGTCGTGAGGCTGCTGCTATTGCCAGTCAAGGCTTGTTTACCGGAGATGGTGAGGTTGAACAACTTAATCTTACATTTGTTTAATTTCTAGGTTATTGAGCCTTTGGGCTTGTTGGGGTTATTGCGCCTTCTGGGCTTGGATAGATCTGTTGGGTTGGACCTCCTTTTGGTCTTGTATCTTTCTTTCTCCTTTGGGCTCTTTCTATACATTCTTTTCTTTATATAAATTGCTTTACTTTTCGAAAAAAAAAATAAATAAATAAATTCAAGTTTGACAAGAGGTTTGATAGAAGGCCTTAGGTTGAGAAGTCTCCTCTAGCTCCGAGAGCACTGTCCAGGGATCTTGACTTCCCTTTAAACAAGTATTAATTGATCCACTGAACCCAAAACATCTGTTTGGAGTTTAGGATATGCCAGAAATGCTTCATTAATGCAGCCTCATTCCACAGTGCAAGGTTTGGAATACCTAGATCTCCAACCCTTTTAGGCAAACAACAAAGATTCCAAGCTACTTTAGAACCAGTTTTCTTGAGTGAGGGCCTTGACCAGAAAAAGGATCTAAACAAGCAATCCATTTCATGGATGATACTCATTGGCAAAATGAATTTTGAGCTCTAATAGAGTTGGGTGGAAAAAAGCACAGCTTGAATGAGTTGTAATCTGCCAGCAAAAGAGAGGTCCTTAGTGGTCTAGTGAGCAATCCTCTTGGTGATTTTGTCAACCAGGAATCTACAATCATTTGCTTTCAACATAAATGTTATCAGTGGGACTCCAAGATATCTTATAAGAAGTAGTCCTTTTTGAAACCCCAGTAGATAAAGAATGTTGGACTCTAATTGATCATCAACCCTTGAGACAAAACACTGGCTCTTGTTGTGATTAATATGGAGTCCAGAGAGTGTAGAGAATGTCTCTAAAGCATGCTTCAGAGTTGTGATTGATGGTATACTTGCATGGGAGAAGAGTATAAGATCATCTGCAAAGATGAGGTGAGTGAGCTTTAGCTGTTTGCACCTCTAGTGGAATTTGAAAGGTATTGTGGATGTTACTTTGTTCAGGATAAGTGAGAACAACTGCATAACAATCACAAAGAGAAATGGTGACAGGGGGTCACCTTGTTTCAACCCTTTGACACTGTTAAAAAAACCATTGAGTTCACCATTTATAGAAATGGTAAATAAAGGTGTGGTAACACAAGTTGAAATCCAGTTGATGAACACCAGTGGGAAACCCATCAGCTTCATGGAATGGAAAAGAAAATCCCAAGACACTGAGTCAAAAGCTCTTTTCAGGTCTATTTTAAGAGCACATCTTGGAGAGGTTGTGAGTTTATGGTACCCATTCAAAGGCTCCTGGGCCAGAAGGATACTATCATCAATTTTATTGTATTTTTTGTCAGTGATGGTGGTATAAGGTTTCTTAAAACACTTCATAATTCATTTCTAAATCTTAATAATCTACCACAATCAGATATATGCATTCTTCTTACTCCACGTGTACCACGTAAATACTTAAAAATTCGTGGGCATTACCCAAGAGGAATTAACAATTAGGAGGGAAAGTAACGTTTTAGTTAGCTTCAAACTTATTATAATTTTGTTGAAGTACGTAAGCAATTTGAATTCCGTGTAGATGTTGTTATTATGCCAATTCACTTACCTGATAGGAAATTATATTTGAAAGGTAGGTTTTACAAAATATGTATAATTTGATGGAACATCACATAAATAAACTTAAAAAGTGTTTTTCTTCGCAAATATCCTTTTCAATTCCTATGGAGACGCTAAATCATTCGCTCATGATTTGAAAGGAGAAGAGATCCCACCAGCTTTAAAAAAGAGAGAAAATATTTATAGATCACGTAAGTTGATTTGATACAATTTAAATAGAAATGTTTCTAGGTATATTAATTATTTATGTTTTTTTAGTTATATGATTTCATATCCAAAAATTTCATGAATGTTTTTAATTATTTATTTGAAATGTAGGTTTTACAAAATATGTATAATTTGATGGAACTTCACATATGAAATGCATGTTTTTGTTAAAGTATGCAATTCGAATTCTGTGTAGATATTGTTATTTTGCCAATTCACTTACCTAATAGGAAATCATATTTGAAATGTAGGTTTACAAAATATGTATAATTTGATGGAACATCACATTTATAAACTTGAAAGTTTTTTTCTTCGCAAATATCCTTTTCAATTCCTATGCGCTAAATCATTCACACATGAGTCATGATTTGAAAGGAGAAGAGATGTCACTGACTTAAAAAAGAGAGAAAATACATGTAGATCACGTAAGTTGATTTGATACAATTTAAATAGAAAAGTTTCTAGGTATATTAATTATTTCTGGTTTTTCAGTTATATAGTTTCAAATCCAAAAATTTCATAAATGTTTTTATTTATTTATTTATTTTAATAAGAAACTCAAACACTAAGATACATATATGATATATAGAGTTGAACTCTCTATATTTCTTTAGAAGGTAAAAAACATACAACATGCATGCATACACAAAGCTTTCATTGCCTCAACTCTTTGGCAAATGAAACTTGGTCACGGTACATAAGCTTTCTTTATACGTTTTTCTTTCCAATTTTGTACTTGTATGACCATTTAGCCCGCAATACGCAAGAATCTCCTTCTCTTTTGCGTCAAATTAAAATGCTCGATCTACAAACATAGTTTTGTATACAAAATCTGTTGATGTATGGCTGTGACATTTTAAAATTATTAGGCATATATGTTGATGATGCTTTGTTTCAATTTTTTTTTGTTCTGGGATTTTAAAAGTTAGGAAGCACGAATACAGACACGGAATATTGGTATGACACGATATAAACACGGTGATATAGTAAATCTAAAGAAAATAGGATAGGGTTATGTCAAAAAAAGAAAAAGAAAAAAAATGATAATAAAATATTTTACTCTACACAGAAAACAATCATTTTGTTTCATTTTATTTAATTATGAATGAAAAAATGTTTGTTATTTTAAATTTTATATTATTTTTCTTATTAGTCCATAATATATTTAAAATTGCATTGAATTTTATTTTGACAAAACAAAAAAAAAAATTACGAAATAACCCTGTTGTGTTCAGGAAGTATCCAAAACGTGTTTTTATTGTGTCTCAGTCGTGTCCAATTAGAAAATAAAATATTCAAATTTCAAGATACTTTTAGTATGACACATGTTTGAATCGCGTTTTAGTATCCCACACCGCCACGACACATCTAGGTAGAGTGTCCAAGCTTCCTACGTTAAAAACAGATTGTACGCACTTACAATATGCCCCAATTAAGGCTCAAATGCTCATCCATCTTTGCAGTGCATAGCAAGAATAAGCTCATGAACCTCAGTCTTAACATAGAAAAGAGATCATAGCAATTGGACTACTGAAATTTGATGAAGCGCATTTTATATTTTATATGCGAGAATCTACACACACACACATATATATATATTTTGCTTCTATAGGAATTCTCTCTTAGGGAAAACAATATCACGATATTATCAAAGAGTATGAAGCCATTTTCTATTTTCATTTGAAAAAACATAATTATAATAACTCTTTGGGTTATTAATAAGGGTGGGATTTAGGTGGGCCTAACCTGAGCAACCACATTCCCGATAGTTATAACAGAATGGGCAAGGTCATTGAGACCAGCAGATAGATCTGAGTCTAAACTTTCGAGTCCAAATTTATTTTATGCGAGATTTGGACAAAGATTTTAGTAAAAGGGATCCAAAAAAACGAAATATAAGAATAATTTTTAACTTTTATACAAAACAACAAGTAAAAGAAAGTTGTATTTAAATTATTTATAGTATCCTCAATCATGATTCATGGTATTCATCTAACTTTATTACTTTTAACATGTTTATTTTTATAAAGTAAAAATCTATAATAATTGAATTTTAGTTAAGGAAACAAAATATTAAAGAATATTACTATTGAGTTTTTTTTCAAGTTTTGATTATGGGAACTTTTTGGACCATGTTATCTATCTTGAAACTTGAAATGATTGATATACCTTTTTATTAGAAATTAGAAATTATAGCTATAACATCATATTACACATAATTTGGTTGGTTGTTTTTCAAACAAAGAGGTTTTATTTGAAGTAAAGTTTATGTCACTATATACTTTAACATTTTATTTATTACAAATTTATTTATTTATAGGTTATTAAAATTTGGGACGAGCTAAGAAACCTAAAAAATCCGTGCGGTATGATGCAAGTTGAAATACAATGAAATTTTCAAGACTTGAGCTTAAAAGGGACTAAAATTTGAAAACTTTAAATTTGGTGTCCGCTAATCTCTTGACCCGTCCAAATCCCACCCCTAAATATTAATTCGACTAACTATTTTAGTACTCAACATGAAAGATATCTAACCCGAGTTGCCCACACGGCGCATTGAACGCATTGAAAGTAACATCAATTGATAGGAACAACTAAACATATCTCTATCTTGTGTGTGGTTATATCGACATGTATATTCGTCATGAATTATTGAATTGAGCATGGCACATGTGATCTATCAATATCAGAATTTTGTGATCACATTTTCTCATTTCCTTTTCCTTCTCCTTCTCCTCCAAAAAAAAGTCTGATAGAACATATCTCTTACATGAAAATCAATTTCCTAATACTTACTTTTACTTGATTTAGTACAACAAACCAAATATCACAGATTGTTGTCAAAAGAGTTCATCTTTAAACAAAGAGCTAGTGAATCATGAAATTTGGGGTCAGATTAGTCCTTTAAACAAAGAATTTAGCTTTCAATTTAACCTAATGAAATCAGAATCAAGATCTAGATAACGGGCAAAAGATCAAAATTACTTACATATTTTCTCTTTAATTCAGAAAAGAAAGTAGATTACAGATGTGATATTGTCCCAATCTTTTCAAATACGTGAGACATTATGTGCATAAAAAGTATTGCTTTAGATAAAAATGATACGATTTTCGAATTTAAACGCTGATTTTGCTTAATCCGGAAGTGGTTTAAGCTCAAAACAGACAAAAAGATGTGTGGTAGAGTGTCGCTTATTAGGGCTGTTCATTAACAGTTCAATGGAATCTATGCTCCATTGAAACAATCAACCACAAGACGTTAATGTTTTACCTAAAAGAGGTTGTCACTGATTGCGTCCGTACAAATTTATTAACTTTATGATTCCTCTAAATATAATAATGTTTAGCTTCTTGTTTAATGTTGTTGAATTTTATTTTTTCCCAAATTACTCTTAAATCAATATAAAGCAAGTTGGTACGGATGCATTGCATTACAAGTATTTAGTTGATTCCCACATTATTAGCAACAAGTGTATAGTTTTATAAAAGGGTTGTCACCACTCACATTTGTTACAAACTACAAACTTTATTCTGTCCCTAACTTTTTGAAACATCTTTTAGCTTCTCTTGTTTAATGCTCTTCCAATAGAAATTCCAAACTTCCCAACTATCATTTTAAATCAACTGCAGAACATCAACTAGCCAACCTTTTAAGTAAAAAGAGAGAATAGTTCATGCAAAATAAAATAAAAAATTAAAATAAATAAATAAGTTTTATTCCCTTTTCTATTCAATTCATTGTGTTATTACTCTAATACTGTTAATGATCATATCAAGATAATTTTTTTTTGATTTCTTATGATATATCATATGATTTATGTTAATACGAGAGAGAGAGAGATCCATCCATCTCATACATCATTATTACAACTGTCCCACCAGACTCCTTTTCCCCTAATTTTCTGAGAATTGTCACCACAAGAAACACAAGCCTAACTACACCTTCCTACTTTATTTTTCATAGATAGGTAGGTAGATAGAAAGAGCTTGTTAAACCAAACAGGCCCTCTGTTGAATACCTGCAAAAATGGAGTCTACTATATGCTTTAGTAAATAATGACAGAATTCAACTTGAAAGCAAATTAACTAGAACTAGGATTCAAGAACCAACACTTTTTCTATGAATACAGATTTCACCAAAAAATTATGAATATGACATTTCATTGGTTACACAAATGAAAATTTCAATCTTGAGCGTACTCACCACGGCTTATACACAACAAAAGAAGAAAATATTTGTGATATTTACTTACAGAATATATTTCCCCCAATAAACGCAGATCCCAGACATGTTATAAACTAGTTCAATTGCAATAAATAACAACATATCCATACACAGAGTTCCACAAGTTTTGATCATCAGGTAAATCTTACAGTGTGCTTCCTCTCTTGGGGAGAAGCATTGTAGTGCCTATATAGTGATGAACCTCATCAAACTTGTACGAGGGATGATAATAACCACGAAACTTCAGGAGTCCTACGTCATATTTCAGAAAAGAGAAAAGAAGTCAGTATATACTCAAGACCTTAAAAGGCATACTCTCTACTTGTGATTATCAACAATCTTATTTTACGTAGCCAAATCTCACTAACCTATAAGGCTTCACCGTATTCTGCTTCAGAAGTTAAACAGCATACAGTCGTATAATCTGGTTGATCTTGGCACGACATACGGGGCAACCTGTTTTCTTCTCTTTGATCGTGTTCAAACAAGACATGCATCCAGCCATGTGGCCACATGGTACACAAGCTCCCTCAACTGGAGCATCCAAACATATCACACAACCATCTTTCACTTCATCTGCCCCAGCAGGTAAGTTCTCAACAGACGGGTAAGACAAATTGACAGGACTGGAATCAATCGGTGGATATTGAACTGGACCATTATCTAAAACCGCATCTGCAGCTATGTTTGCAATAGGTGGAGCTGATGGGACTGAGGCAGAGGCAGAGGTAGAGGCCTCGTGTGTTGTTTGGACAACAGCAGAACTGTCACTCTGGGTCTGGACATGCTGAGTTGAATTGCCACTTGGACCACTTTCCTGGACTCCCCACCCATTGCTACTTCCTTTTGAAGGAGCAGGTCCTTCAGGGGCACTCCAACCACTTTGACCAATGATATTCACAGAATTAGAGGAACTGGTGGAGGCAGACACTCCAGAGTTTGCAGATTGAAGGGAAGCGCGGATTGCCATAGCTAATTCCACATCTTCTGCAACTTTTGCAGTGTGTGGGGCTGTTGGCGGGACAGTTGGGGGAACAAGAGGTGCTTGGGTGTTGAAAGGATATGTTGGATGCACTACCTGAATGTTCAAATAGGCACATTTCGTTACAAACACATAATCAGAATACAATTAACTATATGCATATATAGGTAGGATATGTAAATTTTGCAGGTTCTTATTTTGTTTGTTCATGTAGAAACTATGACCAATGGAATTGGAATAATAATTTTTTATTTTTTATTCTTTAAATGCTCCAATCTGCATAAATATCAGCAGCCAGTAAATTTGAACTGCCCATGAAACTCTTGGATCTCATTTTTATTGGTCATTTATGATATCACTGAAAGAGGAAACTTCATTAGTTAGCAGTATAAAGTATAAAGCAGTGCAATTATCTTGTGTGATTATCATATATGAATTCCGCCAATGCTATGAAGGATAGAGAACAGCAACATCCATAACGAAAGCATGTTGTACCTGTGGAATTCCTTTACATGCATTGCAAAATCGCTGCAGTAGTTGTTTGTCCCTTTCATTTTCAGGTAGAAGTTTAATGCGTGTCTCTGAAACAGGAGAAAGTAAAATACAGGTGCATTCAAAATGTAATGTTTCAGTATATAAGGTATTTAAAAAATATATATATAAAAAAAAAAAAGCCTATGTAAATATTACTATTATTATTTTCCTTATTGTTTCCCAGCTCTCAACACACATAAGAGGACAACTCCCAGAAATATTACGTTGGGAGAGAGCAGGAGGTCGGGTAAAACATAAATCCCAATTTCATCACTTTCCATTGTGGACCTTCAGAATCCTCTAGATAAACTATAGGGTTTTTTACCCATAACATAGCCAATAACAGACATATTCCAATACCACCAAACAACTAGGAGGAGGTTGGAATAGGGCTTAACCCAATCATAATGAAAGTCAAGCTTAAGTTGATATTAAGCAAATCTTATGCCTTAACAATTTTTATTTTTATTGTTATTTTTTATTTTCATTTTTTTGTGGCAAGGTTCAAGAAAAAGCCTGAAGTAAAGCTGTTGAGGCTCAAAATCCTATCCTCATATAGACAATAGTTGCATCCTGCCCTATCAGGACCAATTTCGTTCTTATAGGTGATGTGGTCCAATAAAAGAGTGACAAGTATGTAAAAAATAATATAATATTAATTAATTAAACCTGTTAAAATAAGGGTTAACCGGTAGACCCATATAAGCC
>JAOTQH010263126.1:0-11122 GCA_025631255.1 Cornus kousa | reverse complement strand
TTGTCACAGTCATCCCCTTGCCCATTGGAGATGAGTCCAACAGCAAAGGCCGCAACCCAATCGGCAAGCAAATAAGCCGACCAGATTATCATGGTTACAAATCTGTGTCCAGTTCGTTTCCGTGATGTTGCAGAGAAAATTAACACTACCTGGAAGAAGAGACTGACAAGAACAGCACCACGGAGATTCCATTTATCCCATACACTCTTGACCCCGTGTGGAATGGTAAATTTCATTTTACTACTGATTTTTCGATATCTTTTTTAATTTGCTCCGTGCAGCTGCTGCTGATTAGTTGGGGAGAGACAAATTGCAACAAAGTATCAACAGTCTAAATGAAGGACCCAATATCTAAAATAAGTATAACTAAAAGGCAAATCTTGATTGGGTAAAACAAATAGGAGTAATATGCTGCAGTTTAGATTAGAGCAACAAAATTCATTGTCAATTATGTAGTGCAAATTGCAAATGTCTTGTTCAATCCATATAGCAGTACAAATAAATGAAAGGAATTAACTAATTATCATCGTCATCCTTACCTTAATCCCGTATGAAGGAGTCGGCCTATGAAAGGAAATAATGAAAATCAAAATGACCATCTATTTTTACTTGAATTACTCCAACCTGGACAATGAAATTGCACCTCCAAATGTTATCTAAGAATCTCAATGGGGAAATTCAATAACCCCAAATGACCTTCAAAATCACCCTAAACGAAACTGGGAATTTTTTTTCTTTCTTTCTTTCTTTTAACTGAAAATGCTGTTGTTTCTCCATGGGACCAAAACCAATTTGCAACATATCAGTAAATTAGTAACAAAATAAGGTAGGTTAAGAAACAAGATAGTGCTTTGTGGATGTCCTGCATTCACTTTGCAAATAAAGTGCTGTTTGCTTTGCAAAAAAATCGAAGTAATATTTTGATCTCAGAAGCAAATCAGTAGCAGTGCAATTTTTCAGTAGTTGCATCACTGCTTGATCATGAGATAATTACTGTCACTGTTCCCCTCAGGCACTTGAATAGTATTAGATTTCAATATTATCATTTTAATCCCTTTAGACAGCATAGTAATTTAAGTAACACGAGATTATAATAAGGAAAAAAAAAAAAAAAAAAAAAAAATTCAGGAAAAATCACTGATAAATCCAAGTTTGTTGAAAGAACTTGTTCATGTTATGTTACTTACCTAAAAATAAATAAATAAACTCTTAAAGTTTACTAACGGGCCATTGGCCCAAAGGGTTAACCTCTCCTCCCTCAAAAGAGGTGGTGAGGGGTTTGAGGCCAGTAGTGGTCAATTTGTGAAGTGTGTGTACCCTATAAAAAATAAAAATAAAAACAAAAACTTCAAGATTTCTTAGTTAAAGGGTGAGTCAGATTACCCAGAATTGATACACCCACGAACACTGGCTAACACAATGACAGATCAGAGTAACTAAATTAAGATGAAATAAAGCTAGTTTTTCAAGCATTTCTTTGAAATGTACTGACAATACAAGAATGCATACCCAATTATAGTATACAAATATTCACAAGGCGAAGATATACCTGTGTTTTTTTTCTTCCTCCTGCTTCTTCTTGCTCTCCTCCTTTTGCTTCTTGATGTAAGTTAGTGTGTGTGTATATATATTTATGTATATATATTCCTTTATATAATGAGGTTTTAGATGAACAATAAAGAAGGGGCTCAGAAAGCTACTGAAGCCTTCCTTCACAATGCTCAAAGTCTTCGTCGAGTCAATATATATATTCTTTTATGTGTGAAGGTCGTCGCGTCAAGTCGTTAAGCAATTTGTAATTTGGATTTATTTTATTATTATTATCTTGTACATTTCCTTATCCCTTTTCACGCGATTTAAGAGCGACGAAACACTACATGTGGGGGTCCGAGTAGGGGTTTCAAAATGAATCATCGCCCATCAACGTGTTCATATTTGTCTATTTAAAAATTGATATGAGTAAATTATTTTAAAATATAGATTAAAATAGATAATTTATATTTAACTTATTTTTATAAAGGGTCAAATAAATTGAATATGAGTCAACCATTTTGATCCATATTTTATCCATTATAAGAGATAAATTTCACCGAATCTGATGTGGCCAAAGATAGATAGGATTCCTTTTTTTTTTTTTTTGTAGACAAGTAGGATTCAACATCCTCTCTCACCTCACGTGATTTGGGTGGGTTTGTCTTCAACCGCACAAATTGGATCAAACTCTTAAATTTTAATCGTAGCACACAATGACAACTATTTATAATTTGGGAACTTATGTGAAAGAAATTGAAAAATACAAAAATAAATAAATAAATAAATAAAAAACGAAACAATAGCAAACAAAGAAAGAATCCAATCCCAAAGTGTCTTCATCATATGATAGTTTTAATATTTTTTTCTTTTTTTAAAAAAGTAGGATAATATATTTATGTCTATATATTATATATTCTATTTGCTAATTTTATACTTTTGTTTTCTCATCAGAAACAACCTTAGAAGATAATAGCACCTTCATTATATTAGTATTTTCCCAAATTTTCCTTCTATTTTCTGCACTTTATTTTTTCTTTTGATTTTGAAATCATTAATGGAAAAGAGTTCAGATTTAGATTGGAGGTAAAAGATGGGAGATCTATAAAAGAACCTATGTCTTGAGCTAAGTCACATAGAGCGGGAGCGAATTCGAGAGCGGGAGCGTGAGAGCAACACCTGTTGTGAAGAATTATGTGACTTAGGTCTTGAGGTTGAGGATAACGATGATTGGTGTAGAACCCACCCAATACACGTGAGGTGAGAGGAGACTTTAAATTTTTACTCTTTGGGTATATTTAATGAACTTGACGTAGTTTAACCACGTGAGATTCGGTGACAATTCGGGAATAACCATTCGGTTTTCCTATCACTACTCAATTTTACATCATATATTTGATTCAAATTCACCTCTTATTCCTCTCTAAAATTCTCTCACACGATCCCAAATTCTCTTTCTCTCTCCAAATTTTTCTGTAGTAACTGTAAAATTGCTTTGTTACACCCATAACACATAGAATGTATTTGTGTATATTACTCTCTCCGTCCCATATTAGTTGTTTGCATTAAAAACTTTAACTCATAATTTTTGTGAGTCAAAGTTACCAAAATAGACATCTAATATAGGATATAGATAGTATATAAGTATAAAAAATAAATATGATACCAACGGACCAGTGGCCTAGCGGTATCAACCTCTTACCTCCCAAAGGGAGATCAGGAGTTCAAGTCTCAAAAGAGACATGTGTGTGTGTGAGTACCAACTAAGAAAAAAATATATATATGATTAAAAATAATCTCAAATGACTCAAAAAAAAAAGTTGATGGTGAGTCAAAATTTTTGGATTGGACAACTATGATGGGAAGGAGGTAGTATATAAATAGGAATACCCGATTTATTATAAATTTAAAGAATTTTCAAAATAAATTAGAGGATTTATAATTATCCATACATATTTTTTTAAGCTTTTATCCATCTTAAAAATAAAAAAATAAAAAATAAAAATAAAAAATTATAATAATGAAATTATTCAAAATAATAACCCAAATTTGAATATTGGTCATAACCCAAATTTGATCATGTCCAAACCGCCCGCCAACCCAACATACAATATATGGAGAAGTAGTCAATCTCTCTTTAAAACTGCCTTGCATTCAGACATTGATAATTTCAATACATTAGTGTAATGTGTGTGTATTTGTACATAAATAATGCCCTGATTTGACTAATTCGGCCATTTTTCTTTCAATTTGATTTTTTTTTTTTTTTTTTTTGGGAGTCCTCAACCATTGAGGAGTCAGAGAAAGGGAGTAGAATACAATGACGAGTCTAACCCTCAAAATTGAGTAGGAATCACCAATTCTGAGAAGTTTGTGTACTGATTTTATTGGGAAAATGCTTTAAAAAGGTACCTCAGCATTTCACTTCATGCGTGACTAATTTCAGATTACTAAACATATAAACACATTTTTTCCAATCAACCAGTAATAGAAGATGCTAAAACTCCACTCCTGAATGATCTAGCCAGCAAGAATTATATACAACAACAATACAGTGATCAATGCTAGAAGTTCCATTTTTCAAAAGTTTACAACAAAATCACGGTTGCTAAATAGCAAGTCTCAATTCTTTAAATTTCGAATTTCATTTAAAGCGTTCCTCCACTCGTTAATGTCATAGATTCCCATCAATTTCTCAGCCTCAGTGATGATAGTACCTGGCAAACCATCACATTCTTTGACAATCAGCTTTGCAATGCTCAATAATTCCACGGCAAGTGGGCTGTTCGGCTGAAGTTTTTCCATGAACAACATCTCTGCTTCTTCATCTTGTAGAGGCTCCATTGTGATAGTCTTGGTATTCCGGCAAGCCATCCTTCGACACACCTCTGATGAACGAGTAGTTACAATCAGTTTGCATACATCCCTTTCAGTCGGGATTCCTACCTCAATTAGGGAAAATTGTTTCCGAACATCGTCTAATATGAGTACACTTTTCTTTCTATCTTTAAGCGCTCTATGCAACCTGGCTGCCCTTTTCATTTTATCCCTCTCGTTCGAAAGATCAATTCCTACTTCTTTTGCAATGTCATTCTGCAATTCATGAATGTCACACTCTCGTGATACAGTCACCCAATAAACATATTTAAAAGTACTGGTATCTTCCAATAGTCGATTCTGTATATGTGACATGACTAATGTTTTTCCAACTCCTGCTACTCCAACAACAACAATCCTTAATACCTGCTCATCCATCAAGCTATCCCAAACATTTTCCAGATGTCTTCTTGGTGTAACATCACCCACCAATGGTGTTGTCAACAATTCCACCCGCCTGCTCTGAGGTGCTTCAATTAGAAGACCCTCGGAAAATCTTCCTTGCTTGGAAAGCCCTTCTACCTCTCGTATATGCTTTTCCACACGACCTCCGAACCATATGTAGGAGAAAAAATTACCTCTTTGAAATTCCCCAGAAATGCTTTCCACTTCTGCTTTTTTAGCTTGTACATTCCCCAACCAATTCTTAACTTCTTCCTTTCCTTGATATCCTGTTTGGAGCTCCTTATTTTCCAGTTCTGTTCTAACATCAGACTCTCGACAGCCCAAGGCCACCATCTTTGCTTCAAGAGCTTGCACCTTTTCAGTAAGGTGATTGTGATAATATAGCCACTCAGGACACTCATTAATGAATGTCCATACATTCTTGAGAAGTTCAATTTTGTTCCATAGTGACGCCGCGAACTGTACTTTCAGAATAACAGTACCGATTGCCAAAGTCAACAGTTCCATCCACATTGCATTACCTAATACAAAAAATAACAAATTTTCGATTTCAGCAATCTGACCACCTCATCCTCATGTATATAGGAAGAAAAATAAATTTATAAACAACCGATATTATACCACAAGAAGAGGAAATTAAAGTAAGTATATAAAATAAACTATCCCCATGAAGTAACATGAATAACAATGAAAGAGCTAATCAAATAGATGCATCGATGATAGAAGATTATGCTGCTAGGAATATATATCAATATTCATATATACATGAAGGAATAAAAGGATTTTGGTACCATATCAATATTACAGAGAAAATACCATATCACGAATTTAAAAAGTGTGGGGATTCCGTTTTGAAAGCACTAGTGTCTTTCTTCTTTCCAAAATATGTTGTAAGTTATTTCATTTCAAGACCAACAAATCTTAATTAATGGAGAAAAAGAATAAGCAAAGATGTGATTTAAAGCACAAAGCATATCCTTGTAGTTGATAGTTTTATAGTTCAATTTGGTCTAAAATTGACATTGCACTTTTTTTTTAGAGCAAGTGAAAATTTTAGTACAGGGAAAATAAGTGATATCCAATAAAAATCAAAATATGCTCTCGGTTAAAGAAGATTCACATTGCACCTCTGTAGTAACATTTTTGAAGAAAAATGGGCATATTCATTGTTTAGAAATAAATAGCCGAATTATCAAAATACCTGGCTTTTCCAATCAACTCCAAAAGCATTAAATGGAGGTTATCTATTTGAACTTGTTCGAGTTTACAAACTTTAGATCTAGTTCAAAGATTCCTATGTCTTTCATGTGTTTTTACAACAAAAAATCCTAGAAATATGCATATAACCCACATGAAGCAAATGAAAATAGAACACTTGATAATCATTCTAAACAAGAAGGGAAAAAATAAAATAAATTAAATTAAAACCAAATATTATTAAAAAATTCATAAAATAAAATATGGGATCTTATATCCAAAATAAATGTTTGTTTTTAACATGTGATGACCTCCTCCCACCATATCAACAACAAGCTTTCAATGAAACACTAACTTATTATCAAGGATGGACCCAAAGTATGTGAGAGGGGCGGGTTTTAACAAAAAATGTTATGGGGGCAATAGTGAATTTTTTTTAATAATTTCAGCGGGGGAATTGCCCCCCTAAGCCCTACATTAGGTCCATGGGTGCTTATTAATTTATTATCCATCTTATTTTCATCACTCTTATTTTGTAATGAACTAGAGTTGACCAGATATGATGAAAACTACAAGAGTGAATTATATGGACAGAAGAAAATCTAAAAGAATTTAGGGTTGTGTCATGTATCACGTTGTGTGCCCAATGGAGACAATTCCTTGACAGATCACTGAATTAGCAGCATAAATTCCAGACTAACATAATTGACAACAAATAACATGAAAACTTTATAGCTAATTAGCTTACTATCCAAGTTTTCACAGTAGAACTAGAGAGATCTAAGAAAGGACAAAGAAGAGAGAAAAATATAAGGGTTACTGTCTGTATCAGTATCATTTAAACGGAGAGAAGAGGCAAGACAATCGAAAAGAAAACCCGCAAACACTCACGCACATACACACAAGCACATAAGGACTTTCACTTTCATTCATGCATAATATCCTAACTCATTAACCTAATAATGTGCCTAGCAAAGATTGATATAGAAGGCCTTGTCTCCGATCAATGTGGAATAAGTATAAAAATGTATGAGACTAATTACTACTATAATATAACATGTCAAGCAATAACAGCGAGAAAGGAATGTTGTTGATATTTTCAAATATTTAATACAAAGGAAAAATAATAATAATAATAATTAACAAAACCAAGCAAGTAATGATGAGGAAGAGCTTAACATGTTCAATTGATAGGTTTCAATTTATTCTATTACATCAAAACTGACATTCTTCATTTAATTCCATAATGATTTAATAGCAATTCCAACTTAACAGACAAACTAAATTAGGCAAGTAGATCAAAACTCTTTAGTTGTTAAGTAAATGGGGGTTGTTTTTAAGATCCAATTCTTCTGATTACCCATATATCAAGTAAGCCAAGGTTTTTTTCCCATTCTCTTTAAATTTGTAAGCCCTAATTAAAAATAGTTTAAAATCATAATTTTAGCTAATATTATCAACATCCTCAAAGAAATGACCTTTTTACTTATATCAATACAAGAAATTTATACCCAGAATTTTTATTTTGCAAGTTCTGGATTCAAAACTGACAAAAGTATTGATTCAAAAATTGAATTCTCACTTTCTTTCACAAGAAGGTTCAAACTAAAAACTGTCCAACGGTCAAATAATCGATCTCTTATAAATTTCTCCTACAGAAACAGAAATATTAAAAAGAAGAAGCAAGCAACTCAAATAATTAATGTAGTACTGTTATATACATAAATGTGAAGAGAAAACAAAACAGAATTTTCAGACACAAGACTAAAAACACTAAAGCAATCAGAGAAAATTAATAAAAGTTCAATGTTCAAAATTTCAGGAGGACGAAGATTGTGTGTACCTGAGATAAGCGGATTTGGTATATCAAATGAAAAAATGGAGCGACTAAGCTCAAAAAAATACCATACTGTATTTAAACAAAAAAAGAAAAAAGAAGACCAGACTGGGTTGACTTCTAAAGTCTTTCTTGGATGGTGCATGGAAAATGACTTATAAGTCCTAAATTTCGTGTCTTATTTCCTCTGATTTCCATTCAGTGTACAAACAAGACTAGTTGCACTATTGAGTAATGGGCTTGAGAAAGGACTCTAGTGGATTTTTTTTTTTTTTAATGCATTATGAATGGAAATTGATATATAATATTTATATATATATATTTAAATTAGTTGGTAGGCTGATTTTTCAAGTGGGTTCAACTAATATAATGAATGCCAAAAAATAATAATAATAATATTTGAGTTGTATGTTAAAGGCTTTTTTTTACCAATAGATATATTTCAAGTTGGACGTTCAGAAAATTGGTTTAATAAGTCGGCACGTATAGCATTTAGCCATTTAAGATAAATAGTAAATAATGTGCTAGAAAGTTAATTATTTCTACAAAAAAATAATTATTGTAAAGAAAATGAAAATGCATGATTATTTTATTGAAGAAATGGACTGGAGATGCACAAGGCAATGTGCAATGTGTTTTTTTCTTATGATTTGTATGGTGAAAGGAAAGAGTGAAGCTCTCTCCCTCCATGCCAATGCCATATATTCCCTCACTTTTAACTTATTTTCTTATATATATATATATCTTTTAAACAAAATTTTCCTTTTTATTATTAAGCTTATGATGGTGAAATGTTTCATAGCTTGAGCACATCCAATTTGAGAGAGGTTAATTCAAATCTAAAACTGTAAAATCGAAAGAATTATCATTTCACATCACTATCGTTCGATTATAAGTTGGGACTATACTGGGAAGGATTAAAAAAAAAGGTATTGGACTAATACAGGCCTATCTAGAATTTTTCAGGTTATGTGGGCTTGACTAAAATTTAGATGGCCTAGAAGTTTGGATTTTGACAACCATTCCTCTGGGCTGCTGTCCAATAGTCCAAAGCCCACTCCAGTCCATTGCACTTGACATAGCTTTTCAGGAAAAATCCTGCGAACCAGTCCCTTGAAGACCATTCCCCACACAAAAAAGTGAGTAAAAAGACAATATGGCGTGTGTCGTGTGATCGTGTTCATGCTATATACGCTGACAGTGCTAGAAAAAGAAATGAAATGACTAATCTATCCTCATTGAAGGAAATAAGGAGGAAAGTGTTGAATTAAATTAGAGGGGATGAGAAGAGTTGGGGCATGATAAATTATTTTTTTTAATGATGCAACAAAAAAACATTTCTGACCATTTTGACCCTTACACGAAGGGAGAAACGATGTGTCAAAAAAAAAAAAAAAAAAAGAGGACTGACTGAAGATAAACAAATTTGAGAAAATCTAATTGACGTAAAAGCAAACTTGGCTGAGATTAAATAAATTTTACCCTATAAAATTTGACCATATAATATCATATTATTCTCATTTAAATGGTAACATCGCTCTCAAAATTTGTACACGAAATAAAAAGGAAGAGGCCATGAGTGTTACAATGAGGTGCACCTCGTTGTAACTTTTCTCAAACATTTTTTTTGTCATACTAGATGCCGGAGGCCACAAATCAATCTATCTGGCTGGCTTGCATTGATGATTAATAACTCATACATTAATTTAATACATATATTTATAAATAAACTGTCCCTAATTTGACCCTATTATTTTTAATAACTCATACAAATTCAAGTCAACCAAATGGTCCATCGTAGGATATCAACCGTTTAGGTAGTCTTTTAGGACCCTGCACATGCTATACTAATTTCTTCATATTTGCTTCTTCAATTGTCGGTTACATATATATATATACACGCGCGCGCGCGTATGAACTCAATCCTAACGACTCAAAATAAAATAACCAAAAAGCTGAACACGCCAATATACAAACCCTTTGGCTGGCGTAGGGGCAAAAACATAGACTTATATATAACATGGCTAATTACATGTCTTTCAAGATTCAAATTCACCAACGAGGGAGTTATATATGAGTATGGTTGATATATGTTGAGGTTATAAATATTAGTGACACTATAATGACCACAGGTACCACTAAGATAAATTAGTCAGAATTACAAATTTTTGGGGTATGTTTGGTACGCGATTTATTTTGACCCGAAATAAAATAAATGTTTTATTGTAGAGTATTTTGAATAGTAATCGAAAGCATGTATGGTACTATTAATTGTAAAATTTTCAGAAGCAAAAACAATGAAAACATATTTGGTAAAAAAAAGTATTTAAGTTTGAAAAATATAATGATTAGTTTAAAAATGTCATTTTAAGAATTTTTTTTTAAAAATATATATATATGTTCATTGCTACAGTATCAAATTGTATAGTATAGAAACATATAAAAATACCAAATTGGTATTTCGATCTTTGGTCATTATTCATAAAACATTTGGGCACTGTACAAATTAAAATAGTTTTTACCAAAGTTTTTTTTTTTTTCACTGTTCACTACTACAGTACCCGACAAAAGCACCAAAAATATAACTCACAATCTGACCCTAAATCATTATCCTACAAAGGCCACTTGTGATGTAAATTGTTAAGATGGAACTAGTTAGCCAACTAAGTGGACAAAAATGGCAAATGTGATTGGATGGTGTGAAAGATTGATGTAAGTTGGAAACAAGTATAGATTCAAAACATTTTTGAAGCAACTCTTTGACATTAGAAGTAAAGTCCACAAACCACATTAATTTTGTTTAAATTAGATTAGACCTATTCCAATTCGTCTTTAATTTAACGCTACCTTTGTGCACACCGTCAAAGCGGCCAAAGTCGTGCCTGCATCACTCGGCGGACCCATTCATCCATTACCGCGTCTTCCTCCTCTGGCAGGCACCAACTTACTTTCATTTGAAAATCAAGCATATGCTTTCACTAGTTTCTAATTAACAATTCCATTAGCACCATTTCACAAAAGTGCCCTTTGCTTATATGACCAAAAACACCCTCCGTATAGGAAGTCCCAATTGAAAAGGGGAGGGGTAGATTCGTCCTTAGAACACAAGCGTGTTGACAAAACTGACCGTCTGTGAAGATTTTTAATGCTTTAATTTAATCAAAGTCAGGGGTAGTTTTGTAACTGGACGGAGGAGAGGAGTCCATGCAGTGGAAAATTTCAAAAGTGATTTAAATGATGAAAACGACCAATTCAGTGCAGTGTTAAGAATATATA
>JAOTQH010263086.1:0-11123 GCA_025631255.1 Cornus kousa | reverse complement strand
GGCTGTTGGGTACCATAATAGCCTTGATTTCTTGCTGGGCCTATCGTTAGTTGTGCTGAAAACGAAGGTTAAAGAAAATTGAACAAGTTCAATAGCAGTTAGGGTGGGATACTGTTTTTTTGTATAAGTCGTTTATTCATTCTGGTATGCTCTTTAGATTTTGACATTTTGATTAGAGAGGGTTAATACTAAGAGGGCTAAAAGATTGAATGAGAAACACTTAATGTTATGGCCCTCGCAAAACAAAATTTCCAAGTAACTTAATTATATAGAAACTTGTTGGGTCAAAACATGATGATTGCATATACAGGGGCAGACCTATCAAGGGCTGAGTGGGGGCGTCCACCGTCACTGATTTGTTTGATTTACATTATGACCTATAGTTTTTGTTAAAATTTTAAAAATACCCCACTCTATATTCTTTGTCCTCATTAATATTTTTCAGTCTTAAAGAAAGTAAAGTAGTTGAGTCTCTCTCTCTCTCTCTCGTTTTCTCACTCTCTACCGCCCCAAATCTCACTTTCTCACTCTCTACCGCCCCACATCCATGGTAATCGTCTCTCTCTCTCTCTCGCTCTCTCTCTCTCTCTATATATATATATATCTCGTTTTCTCTCTTTAGCATCTACCACTATACAAAGGGCATTTTTTGCTATGAATATTGTGAACAATCAATTGTGCAATCCAATGAGATCAATGGATGAGTCATAATTTGAGTGTATATGTTAAAAAAAAAAGAAGGATATTTGGTAGCATAGATAATGAAATTATCATATGGCATTCTCAAAATATGAAAACTTGTCTAAAACAATTGTAATTGTACTTGAAAATATCAATTAATGAAATTCTTTTGTTTATTACGGTAATTTTTTTTTTTTTAAATTCTTCTTGTCGTTCAAAGCCGCCCCCCTTGTATAATTTTCTGGGTCCGTCACTAGGCATATTCATGTCCATTAAAGTTTCATTAACGCCTCTTTCACAGTAATTAACTCTTATGTGATTTTCAATCCCATTTATCACTAATTCAAGTTCTCTTAAGGATTTTGAGTTTATTTTTACCTGTTCTTGTTTTGGAATTCTAAACCAGTGTTTCCTCTTAAGTTGTAAGATTTATATAATATATATTTTTTTCCCTGACAGGACGTCGATGCAGGTCTTGTTGACAATTTTTTTTTGGTGTCCATGATTCTTATTATTATTAGGGTAAATTACAATGACCTCCCTTGAGGTTTGGCCTAATTACACACGGATGATATTTGTGCAAAAAGTTGCACCGTGTTCCCCTATGGAGTGGCTCATTATGACAAATACAGCCCTCCGTCCAAAATTCCGTCAGTGCCGTCAAAATAATTGGTTTAGTGACCAAAATCCCCCTCAACTAAGAGAAAAAGATATTACCCTTAGAGTGTCATCAAATTACAAAAAACCTTGTTTTAATGGACAAAAAACTCTTAGCTGTAGATGAAACCAGAGATGAATATAAGGTGAAACACCAAATATGGCTGTTAAGTTCTACTCTCCATTTGGGTTTCTACACCAAATCAAGGTAGAGAGGAATAATCAAGGAACAAGTTTGAAGTCCAACCTTTAGCCATGCTTTTGTAGACCAAGTGTTATTGTATAATATTGCTAAGTACCTAAAAGTTTTTGATGACGACAAGTCTGAAAGTGAAGGCCACACCAGCAACAATAACAACATTGTTGTGGTGTTGGGAAGAAGTGGAGAAGAGAGGAGAGAGATGGTAGTGGTGGTGGCAATGGTGGTGGAAATGGTGGGAGGTGGCGGCCATGGTTGAGGTGGTGGTGGTGGGCGGTGGGCGGCCATGTTTGAGGAAGTTGAGATGAGAGAGAGGACAGGCAGAGGGAAGGTGGAGGGAAATAACTATAATAATTGGTGGCAAAATTGTCAATTCACATCATCAAAATTTTAATATATTTAATATTATAATAATCAGGGTATAATAGTCATTTCATCCTAATTTTTGACGTCCATTTGCCCCAAATCGTTAGAGGGGAGGTCATTGCAACTTTTTGCTCAAGTGTCATCCGTTTGTAATTTGGCCAAACCTCACGGGAGGTCATTGTAATTTACCCTTTTTATTATTGTGATTAGTGTTGATTTTTGGGGCTCTATGATGTTTCAATTTTTCATATCTCCTTGATGCTTCTGTGGTTGCCTTTGTTTTTTCCTTGGTCATGGTATGGTTGGTTGAGGGGTCATTTCGGAATTTGGGCATGATGATGATTATTTACGAACCAATTTGTGACCTCTGTATAAATTATCAAAGACATGAAAATTGATACCACTGTTTTTTTTATATGAATGATCCTAACTTGTTAATCAGTAGAAGGTCAGTAGAATGTAAACAGAGTGAAACTTACCATAATCTTGGTATCAGCTAAGAACTTGTTTATGAGACGATAATAAGTTGTGAACTGCTTGAATTAGTGCTTATAATTTGGTTTTAATAATTCGATATGCCATACTGATCTTCTTCCCTATATAACATACACTAAAAATGTTATTAATAATTTACAGTTGAGTTTCTTAGAGGGCCGGTGCTTAAACCTCGCAATTTCGTTTTCCTTTTCTTTTTTGAAGCTGTTGCAATATTTCTTTCTATTCTTTGCAAGTTGCAGAATGTCAGGAATGGTACTTTCAAACAAGTCACCCTCCCTGAAAGTCCCTCCAAAAAACATAAAAGGGGAAAAAAAGGAGTAATCCACACTTGGACACTGAGTATTTCTTCTGTACCAGGGTCCAAAAATCTGTTAGCAGATTTGAGGTTTATTATTGGCAAGGAATCCTTGGAGTATGTAGCTATTAGCCCATTATTGAGCCTGAGTACTGTTTATGTTCACGAACTTCACAGTAAGGAGGGAGGATTACTTCATTCTTCCATCCAATATGAAAATCATGTCCCTGTGATTTTCGGAATGTTTCAGTGGATTATATATCTAGTTAAGGGGCTTGAAATGAGGCTAAATTTGTTGGTAGTCTCCTGCAGTAGAGAACTAGAAGAAATTGATGATTCGAAGGGACTATGCTGGGATTTGAGACTCTGACATTGAGAGAGTATTGGTAAGTTTGTTCCCACCCTTGATGACGTCTGCCAGCTGATGTGTTGGGAGATATTTGGCTGGCTTAACATTGCAGCTGATACATTCACTAATGAAGAGATTGTGGTGATCGTATACTTTTAGGAGTGTCACAATCTCATACGTTCCATCCACCTGGATGTAGGGATGTGCTCGCAACCTGCGAATCAGCAAGCTGGGTGCGGATTCATGATTAATTGGGGAAGTGATTGTTTTTTGGTTTGCAGATTTGAACTGTTCCTTAATTTCACGCCAACTTTGGCCACTTTGTCCAGGCATCCAGCTTTCGTATGATTTCTAAGAGACTCCAGTTGTTGCTTAAAATGCAAAACATCTTGGTTAGAAGACTTGGACGCATAAGCTTCTGAAAGGATTTCTAACAAATTTACCACTAAACCCATTCTGTGTTTTTAGGAAGAGGATGAATCAAGCTCAGTAGCTGTTGCAGATTCAAGACGTACTATTGGAGCAGTCACTAGGGATGCCTCATTAGAGGTCTATGTTACATGGACTTTTAAGAAATGCGTGATGTTCTCGTGTTGGCCACGTGCACTCAGACATGGACGTGTGATACATGTCCGATCAATCTTGAAGCCATTGGATATGTGTTCAATCAATCCTGAAGCCAGAACAATTGGCCTTGTATTCCTGGATTTTTGAATGGCTCAAAAGCAAATTCATATTATTGGTTCAATAACATGTTGGATATGTGAGCACTGAACTAAAAACATGCTAGAACATGGATTTGTTTAATGTCATTTTATCTTTTTAACCATCTGCTTAATTGATTTAATCACGAGTTGAACCTATGAATACACAGACGTGCAGATAATGGAAAAATGAATCTGAACCTTGAAAGAATGGCTTATTGAAAATTAATGATGATGCCATGATCTAGAGATGGTTAATAGATAGTAACACACACCCCCTTATATATCCTGGATTGGCTTGTTCTACGGACACAACACAATATTTGTACGGCAATACAACAAATTCTGAAAAAAATGATACAATAACATATATAATATTAATATAGATATGCCTAACTATTGATATATATACACATATATATTTATGGATAAATTTATATGGTACTGTAATTGTTTTTCATGTTATATGTATATATATATATTGTTACTGTCATTTATCTATAAAAATATATGATAAACAAGGTGAGGGTTGAGAGTTATATTACATGGATAATTTTGGACTAAATTAGACATTCTATATATCTTAATACTTTTTTTTAGAAGAACTTTTAAGTTTTCTTAACAATTATGAAATTAATATTATACATGGAAAAGTTACGTTTTGGTTTTTAATCCCTGTTAAATATGCATGCAAATATTTGAGATGGTATTGGATACGTGGCCGAAATATCTGAGAATTATCACATACGTGCAGAAATAAAAAAATAAAAAAGAATTTAAATTATGGATGTGTTAACGAAGTATTGGACATGTATGTGTGAGTATACGTGGAGTGTTTGTGTCGGACACATTAGGGGTCTGTCCTCAGAAATATCCATACTTCATAGCTTATTGTGAGTTGAGGTTATGCATTGAGAACCTAATCTTGTTGAGAGTTAAGATTATGCATTTGGAATCTAATAATAGAAGCTGCATTAATGTCATCATAATGATGTAAATCATGGACTGAAAGCTTTGGTATACTTAGAATCTTTGTTGGCTTTGATATGCTTGATATGAATTGTTAATATAATTTTAGACAGGATGTACATATATGTATGTTCTTATGAAAAAAAATTGTGGTTTGGCAAGGTGATTGTCAACTTTGAGTCTAGGATTGCTGTGGTTTGAGTTTTGGATTGTTATCGAGTTGGTACTAATTATGGTATTAGTTCGGATGACAGCATTGGTATGTATCAGGAGTGACTCCAGGTAGCTCTTGTGCACACTTGTCAGGAGAAACTTCCTGGGAAGATCTTGGTTGGTAGTTACCAATGGTGAATTTGGGATGTGCATGCATATATGTATATGCTTATGAATTATGATTGTGGTTCGTGAACGTGATTGTGAACTTTTGAATCTAGGAATGTGATCTAGTTGATACTAAATATGGTATTGGTTGGGATGACAGAAATGTTATGTTTCAGTGAGTGACTACTAGGAAGATCTCGTGTACATTGTTCAAGACATACTTCATGTGAAGATCCTGAATGCTTGGTGCCAGGAATGACCTCGGGAAAATCTCATAGGAGTACCTCGTGTGAAATCTCGTGAACTTGACGCCAAGGTTGACTCTAGAGGAAAATCTCATAGTTGGCAGGGAACAATTTGGTGGGTGACTTTATGGGGAAGATCTTGTGGCATGGTTGACCTCTCAGGCAATAGCTTGATATCAGTGACTCCGTCCGGGGATAGTCCCAAGTAAATAACTCTGAAAGGAGTTACCAAGAGTAGTTCTGCCAGCGGTTTTGTGACATTATGATCATAGCCATTGAAGTCGTTTAAAAACAAAAAAACATTTGATGGCACGAAATATCACATTTTCAAGCCAATATGGCTGACCTGAAAAAGTTTTAATTTTCATTTTTGCTCTTGATTTCTAGAATCCAGCTCAAGGTAAGTATCCATGTTGCCTTATTTATTTATTTTTTTTTATAAGTAAGAAATAAATAAAAATGCGTTCAAAAGGGGAACGCGTCCCTTATACAAAAGTGAAACCGGGGGCTAAGGCCCCAAAGAATCCAAAAAAATAATTAAATCATCGGAAGAGGAGCAAGAACTCCTCTCGACATAATTGAAAAGAGAGCGAATAATATAAAGTTTCAGCGTTGCCGTAAACGACTCCTTCCCTTCGAACATGTTGCTATTTCTCTCCTTCCAGATGCACCACCAAACACAATGTGGGACAATTCTCCAGTAATCGCGTAAAGCTCTTCTCACACGACATCCTCTCCAAGCTTGAATCAAATCCTTAGAAGAACGTGGCATTACCTAACGCATGCCAAACAACCCAAAAATAAGATTCCAACAGTCGTGCGTCACGGGGCAATGCATGAGGATATGATTAATTGACTCACCATCTTCCTTACATAGGCAACACCAATTAACAAAACAATTCCCCTTTTTCTTCAAATTATCAATCATCAGTATCTTACCCCAAACAGCGGTCCATACAAAGAATGCCACCCTAGTTGGAGCCATAAAACGCCAAATAGTCTTCCACGGAAAGTCGAGGCTATCAAAATTAGATAGACATAAGAATAAAGATCGGACTTCGAAACGACCATGGGAAGAGGAAATCCATGTCAGATCGTCACTACCTCTGCCAACTCCTTCCTACCAAGAACATATACCTCATCCAACTCCCAATCCTGAAAGAAACGCCGAAAGTGTACGTTCCACGTAATCCCACTACTATTAGGCCGATAACAGTTAGCTACGTAGGCGTGTCTATCAACTGCAATACTGTATAGTCTGGAAAATGTATGAGAGAATGGCTGATCATTACACCAAAGATCTCCCCAAAAACGAACACATCTGCCGTCACGGACTTTGAATCTGATATTAGAAGAGAAAACGTTCCATCCCTTCCGAATGGATTTCCACACCCCGACTCCTCCCACAAGAGTAACCAGACGGGTTGACCAGCCGCCAATCTCTTCCCCAAACCGACATGAGACTAGCCTTCACCAAAGACGATGTCTTTCCCTCCCATATCTCCACAACCATTTGCCCAGGAGACCTTGGTTAAAAGGAACCAGTCTTCTGATACCAAGACCACCTAACTTCATAGGCTTGCAAACTTGTTCCCATCTGACAAGGTGATACTTAAACTCTTCTCCCCTTCCGCCCCAAAGGAAATCCCTTTGAATTTTTTCAATCCTATCAGCAACGGAGCATGGAATTTGGAACCTAGATAAAAAATATGTGGGAAGGCTCGATAAAGTGCTCTTTATAAAAATAACGTTACCCCTATGTTGCCTTATTGAGTGAGACTTTCCACGCATGTTGAGTTTATAATAGGTGATCAAAGGGATAAGCCTAGGAATTTCAAAAATAGCTTTGTAGTGTTGAGGAGACATTTTGACAAAGAGAAGTGCATTGAGGTGTTAAGTTCATGTGCTAAATTAGCTTTGCAGTGTCAACTCATCCACAAGGGATTTTAGTGTAAAGGCTTGGGGTCAGGTTGTGTTTGGGACCTGGAGCTTCTCGGTTTTTGATTTTGATGAAAAATGCCTTATTGTGTCCTCCTATCTTATTAGAATAGTGATTCCATGAGGTGGGGATAGTATGTCCCCTCATCATCATCAGAAGGGTCAAAGAACCCTGCTTTTGAATTTTGATATATGGACCTCGTGTCTAGCAAATAGACTCCTGAGCATGGTACAATGAACGCTTTATTTTCCCAAATTTTTTTTAGATAAGATTGATGCTGAGCTAGTGCATCAAAACTTGGCCTATGAGAAGGTGTTATGAGTTTCAGCATCTTTGACATGAAACGTTGTTGCAGCGGGAGGAGGTTTCAAGATATTCACTGGTGTTGATAAAATGTAGTTATGTGGGCCTTTTTTTTTTGGGTTTTGGAGGGGGCAGGAGGTGGTAAACATCTCGGTCTGCTTTGAAGATACTAAATAGAGGTATGACTGAGCTAGTGTGAAAGCCCCCAGCCAGTCTAAGGAGGGAGGGAGGGAGGTCACTGTCCTCCTTCCTTTATGTCGCGATTTGAGTAAGGACAGCTGGTGATAGATGGATCCTAACTAGGAGCAACTTGGCTAGATAGAGATGCCAGCAAGTCATAGAAAAATGTTTTCAGATGAGATGGCAAGCAGGGAGCGCAAGATGTGGGGGACACATGTTTCAAAGGACATGTAATATCTCTTACAATGAGTAAGGATGTTGATGTGGCTAATAATACACTTAAAACAATCCTCAGTTTCTTCTTTTTGACAAGTAAGACAACAATCCCCAGTTTTAGCTGTCAAGTCATGAGATCCCTAGGCTTTTATTGCAGTCCGTAGCGCAAATCACACGGTGACTGCTCACTGAGCTCAAAAGAGCTCCTTGCTCCGGATCCAAGCTGGATTAAGTACATCAGGGAGGTTGTGTCCGTAGGTGGCTTAGATAGTGCAAGGTGCACGAGATTAAGTTCACACATTCAGGAAAGAGCTAACTTCTCAAGAAACACATATTAAGAGGATGGTCTAGCCAAGACTGAGCTTTTGTATAGAACCTTTCCCACTTCTTCCACACACACGAAACCCCACCATCACAGCCACAGGTCGAAGTCCAAGGTCATGGCATTATGTGCATTGATTCTGGATATGTTTCACAGCATGGTGTGTGTGTAAAAGTAGATAGGCCACGTGTGACATTTATATTGGCCACATCAAGAGATGAATGCATGTCTTGGCCATTGAATGGAGGATGCAAGTTGTTGGAGAAATGCCACACAGCCTTTCTTATGAGATGTGGCAGGATAGGTCATTCCTACTTGGCCAATTGAAGTTTGCCACATGTGCAGTAGATATGTAAACATGTGGTAAACTGGGTTCCGGTACCTACTTAATTTTTTTAAAAAATTGATTTCCTTTAGGTTTGTGTTTTGTGAACCTCTCTGCTATATTTGGTTTTATTTACTTATATTTTCTACTTATAGTTCAACTTTCATGCAGATATGTCTTGAATGTGCTGTATGTGGCATCAATGGTGATCTGCTACATTGTGATAGCTGCTTTCGGCCATGTCATCTTCAATGTCTTAATTCCTCCTTCAAGGTATCTTAAATTTTTCACAAAGGCAAGAGCATACTTCTTTATCATGTTTAGTTAATTTTTTATGAATGTTACATTGATATTGCATATCTCTATCTCCTGTTGAAGCGCATTCGTTGCGGGAAAAGACTATGCGCTGGTTGTATCAAACAGCAAGATTCTTCAATTTCTCTGCAAGTCAGAAAATCGAACAGACTGAAGGAAAAGAATCAAATTGAAGATTCTGATCTGAGGAAAACATCACCTGATTCTCAATCATTTTTGATGGAGAGTCCTGGTGAAGGTATCTGCCATAAGGACTCAGCTGGGCCATTTTCTGAAGATTTATCTTCTAAGGGGAAACCAAGTCACATCCAGGTAGGCTCATGTTCATATGTGGGCTCTGGCTCTGCATACAATGACGGGAATACAGTACCTCAATCAGTGGAGATGAATACTGAAAGGACATTGGAACTTGTCAACTTAAATTCCTCTTTTGAAATAAAATGCAGCTCTGAATCTACTGGTGCATCTATGTTGAAAAACTTTAATTCAGAAGAAACTGATTTACTCATTAAAGACAAGTCCAGTACCTCATGTGCTAATGCACTCACAGAAACCAAGTTGACCACCCCACTAATTACTTTCAGTCGAAGATCCAAGGGGAAAAAGGTTATAGATGCAACTAAGACACAGACCAAGTCACCGCTTGGGGAGAAAAATTGCTCATTGGCTACCAAAGATTGTAACACCGTGCATGCTATTACCTGTTCATGTGAGACAGAATGTTGCAAAGGCTGTTCGGTAGATCCATCAACAAACTTGAAGCAATCAGGGAAGGATCCTTGCATAGGGCTTTTGTTTGCTCAAGGTCAAAAAAGAGTATGTTATCTTATATTCTTTCAAATGGCTTCTTGACGTGTTACTTGAATTATTTTATTATCTCCTTGACTTGACAATAAGGAAGGCAATAAGCAAATTAAGGTCCTGTTTGGCATCGTCTGGGGACCGTGTTCTGTTTTTAGAAATGGAGAAATATGAAACGGACAGGAATTATCCCTGGGATGTTTGTGAGAGAAAAAAAAATCCTAGAAAAGGTTATTTAAAAAAAAAAAAAAAAACTGCAAAAAAAGAAAAAGTGGATTGATCAAAAAATGACCTTGTTTTCAAAACTTAATATATATATATATATATATATATTAATAATTTCTTTCCATCTTCAGAATGAAATATGAAAACAGAAACTTTCTATCCATCTTCAGAATGGAATATGAAAACGGAAACTAGTTTCTGCAAATTGGACCACAGTTTTTGGTCATTTTAAACTAGATTTATTTGTGACACTTTATGAAGTTACTACTGATTTTTTTCTTTTTTTGTAGCATTTGTATCACAGAGTACGTGTTTAGGTATTGATTTGGAATTAAGTTTTGTTAATTTAAGTGGGTTATGTGGAAATTAAAGGGAAGAAAAGAATGAATAGTAGGCTTATGAGGCTCTTTTCTCAGTGTTCAAGTGTGTGCCAACTTGCATGAAAGTGGAAAGGGGACAATGGGATATACGTCACTTTTTTGAAGTGAAAACACATTGGACACATATCCTTCTCCCTTGTTTTGCCTTTCCATATAGCATAAGGCCTCACTTGTGGCCTTTGGCTATAAATAACCCATCTAGTTAGTTATCTCATCTGTGAAAAAAATCCAGTGGATGGCATGGGGTGCGCAATCATTGTTTCATAAGAGTAAGCACAAAACTAATCAAAGATACTGAGAAAAAGAATATCTTGATAAGAAGAATTTTGATGAATTCATTCAAAAACATCAAAAGATAACTGGAAATAGAGACAAAAATCATTATGATTTGCTTGTTCCTGAAAATATTTTGTCATCTAGACGATACACGTGTCTTGGCCCAATTTTTGAGGTGAGATCCCCTTGACATCATTCATAGCCAGCACTTCTCTCTTAGCCAACCATGACTTCCTTGAAATTCCTTGGTTAATGTATAATGACTAGCTGAGAGCAAGTTGGCTACCATGTTTTGGTCTTACGGGAAAGATGATCAGTAACAGCTCAGTAAGGAGTGCTTTGGTTCAAGTTAAAGGCACTTTAGAACTTCAAAATAATTCTTATGCCTCAGGGTAAGCACAAACAGTAGAAACACCTTTCATAGCTGATATTTAGTAGGTGGGATGGGTGCCAGTTGATCTTTATTGTTCATGAAGGTTTCGACATGTATGGCTACATAACATGTGTTTTTTCATGAGTCAACAGGTGTTTATTAACTCTTTGATATGATTTAGATG
>JAOTQH010263065.1:0-11124 GCA_025631255.1 Cornus kousa | reverse complement strand
TCTGTGTGGTGCAACGTCATCGAATCTGTGTAGCTCTGACATGTAAGCACAATATCTGATGTATGGCGGTGGAAATATGGAATGTTTGAGCCAAGTTTTATTAGAATATTGATGGTAACACGTGAGCACTTTTGGGAGTGAATATCTGACCGTTGATTATGAATTATGAATACGTAGTACTTTGTGTGCCATATGATTCAAGATATCTTGATCTTTAATCAAACTTTCCTACACCACATAATATTTGGTTATTACATTTATTAAAATGCCATAATTGTTCCTTTCAGATAAGATTATTCACCTTGTTAAGACAAATCCTACCCGAAAAATCTCAAATTTTATAAATCATTGTAATTCATTTAATGACTATGGTAACGGGGAAACTTTTATTTATTTATTTATTTTGATTCTACATTTTTTTCTGAAATTTATTTTTTGAGTTGGTTTTTAATATATTATCTATCAATATTTATTTAAAAATTGAATTATATCCATTACAAAGTTATGTTGAGAATAATAGATATGTCAAACAAGGTAGAGGAAATGGTTATTATCAAATTAGGAGTGCGATGGAAAAATGGATGAAAGTGAGAGGGGGAGGAAATGATGGATGAAGCATCCCAAAGGGAGAGGGGGAGGAAATGATGGATGAAGCATCCCAAAGGAAGAAAATGTGTATGCTTCACTTTTTGTTTGGTTGGATAGAATTGATAGTAAAAAGGATAGATGGAGTGACATTATTTTTTTTAGTGGAAGGAAGATAAATAGAATATATTATTTTTACCAATATACCATCATCCCTGAGCAAATTCTTGGAAAGGTTACAAATGGAAATTATATTTTTGTTATTTATTATCCTTCTTTCTCTCTCATATTCCCCTCAATTTTGGTCGGAAAGGAAAATACAAAAGAATGAGAGATGATTTTGTTTGGCTTCAAATTTTAACAAGTATCCATACTATTCCTATTCAAAACGCGATCAATCCATTGATTGGTTTATTTTATATCAGGTGATGTAGTAAGGAGTAAGAATAACCCTCATTTATGATTCAAATTGTTTCTAGAACGAAGAATTTTGTAAATTAAGGAACAACAATACTATACACACTGTGTATTCACTATATAGCGAAGAAAAAGACAATGCGTATGTTAAATTTGAAATAGTTATGCTGATAGGAGCCTCGGATTGGGCAGATGGCTGGGACTCAGTCGAAAGAGGATTAACTGCCTCTGATGATTCTACAGAGTATATAAATCGAGGAATAGGAAATGCATTTTCAGAGACATTAAATTTGGACAATGTATGGAATATCTTATGTTCTTAGAAGACTACATGACTAGAGACTCTGAGTCGTTTAGCGATTAGATCATAACACCAATATCCTTTTTGTCCAATTTCGTACCCAAAAAAGCAACAAAGTCAAGCACGTGGTTATAATTGTGTGGGTTCATGGGGTTGGAGAAGAACAAAATAGGCACACCCAAAAACTCTAAAATGATTGTAGTCAGGTGGTTTGTCAAATAGACGCTCACATAGTGTTTGGTTGTGCAAAAGAGGTGATGGCACATGATCGATAGTGTATACAGCCATAAGAGTTGTTCCCCCCCTCCCAAAAAAAAAAAAAAAAAAAAAAAAAAAAAAAAAAAGAAGAAGAAGAAGAAGCAGGAGTAGAAGTAGAAAGTGTGAGTTAGAGAACTATGTCTAGAATATGTCAAAATTTGCACTCAGCTCTACCATTCTAATGTAATGTGTTGGGAAAGGATAAGTGAGAAACAGTGTCAAAATGTTTGAGAATTTGAACAAATACATTTTGTTGATATTCCATAGTATTGTCAGAACGAAATTTTTTTACATTTTTAGAAAATTGAGTTACAATCATTTTTGCAAAATCATGAAATATATTAAGTAACTCAGAACGGTTTTTCATAAAAAATATATATATATATATATATATATATATCCATGTGAACCTTGAAAAATCATCTACAAATATCCAAAAATACTGTGATCCTCCCATGGTAGACATTGAAGGTCCCCAAACATCATAATGAATAAAGTGAAAAGGAAAAGAAGCACATGATTCACTTATACTAAAAAGTAATGTGGGTTGTTTGCCTAGTTGATATGGAATACAATCAAAATTATCAATATTAACGTAACCTAACAAGTCTTTAGAGACTAAAATTTTGACACGAGGCAAGGAAGCATGACCTAAACGGGAGTGCTATAATTCAAGAAAAGAGGAATTGACCTGTATAGTACAGTGGAGATGGTAGGAGTAAGCAAATTAAGAAATGAGAGTTTGAACAATCGACCAACCTTACGCTTGGTCCGAATAATCTGTTCAGTCCGATGATCCTATATAACGCGACCATTAAAAGAAAAAGGTTATTTTAAAGCCTAACTCAGTTAATTGACCAACTGATAAGATATTAAGAAAAAGTTTTGGTTCAAGAAACACATTAGGAACGGATAATTGGGAGTGAGAAACAATCCCTATATGACTAATGTTCATGGTGAATCCATCGGTTGTATGAATGACAGGTGAGTAAGGTGCAGGAGTTTAAGTGGTAAGAACAGTGGAATCGGATGTCATGTGATTACAGCAAGCAGAATCAAAATACCAACATGTATTCTTACCTAGTATGGTAAAAAGAGAAGAGGAAGATGCACCTTGTATTCTAGTCAAAAGGTGATTGACGATTGCCTTAAGGTCAGTTGTAGAAAATGCAGATGAAAAAATGAAGACTTGTTAGGAGTGCTAGACATGGGTACTGGAGCTGGAGCTCGTGACTATAGTGGCACAATGCAAGAGGTAGCCATAATTAGAGTAGGTGAAATCAATCTAGCACGAGTGTGACACTCCTGAAAAGAATGTCCTCAAATCCAACAAAAAGTGCAGTAAAAATAATGAACATAGTGGTTGTATTATCCATTGTGATAAGAGGATGTCGACTAAAAAGCCACAATAGGAGCCTACAAACATGTCCTCATTTGGTCAAGCTCTTTCATAATAGCTTGAATAAGAGGAATAATCCCATTTTGTGCCATTTAGAAATCTCAAATGCAAAAATGGACTGCAAATTTGGAATCAGCGCGAAAAAATTGGGCTAGAATGATCTCTTCAAAAAAACCTTAATGAGACTGTTAACATGGCAACCTGTCTGACATGGCAGATGATGTCGCTGCTGACATGTGTCAATGTGGAAGATGATGTGGTTGCTGACTTGGATTGATGATGAGGTAGAACGGGTCTCGATTGCTAACATGGTAGCTAAACTGTGATCCTGACGTGGCAGCTGACATGGATAGATGAAGTGGCACAATGGGTCCTATTGTTGACGTGCTAGATGTCATGGCCGATGATGTGGCAGTGCTGACATGGCAGAATAGCCACTTGCAGACATGGCAGCTGATGAGCCCAGATGCTGACATGGTTGTTAACTAAGACACTGACGTGGCAACTGACTAGGATGATGACGTGGCACTGTCGTATGGAATCTATCGTGCGTGGGCGCGTGTGAGCGCTGAATAATGTGAGTTGATGTATTGGGCGAGTAAAGGAGTATGTGCGCATAATCGGATTGGATCTGACACGTTGTGGCGCGTATACATACTTGGATGGAAGTGGCGGCGAGTGAAGAACGGACAGGAGTGTAGAAAATTTCCTACACCAAGAATTTAAAGAACCTAAAAAGATATGGCAGAGAGAAGAGTGGCTCTGATACCATGTTAGAAGCATAAATGAATGGGAAAATATTATATTGTATTGATGTTAAATGCGCAAAATACAAAAGTATAGGGATATTAGAGAGGTCTGTATGGAGAGCAAGTGAACTCCATCTAAGGTAATGATATATATGATAATGAGGGTAAGTGAAAACAGCTAACCTAACCCTATAATACAATATATAATATAATCTAACAGTATAAAATACACCTGTGTTATTCACTTCTATTCCATATAATTAATTCAAGAACAAACTGAAGAAAGTAACATGATAGAGAAAATACCCTATGGTATTCACTTTTTATTCCATAAATGATACATCTTTTACAAAGAATACAAGAGTTTGTTTACAAATGAACTAAACTAATCCTATCTAAACTAAGCTACAACTACTGCAAACGAAAACATAAACGCTACATTATGAAAGTAAATGTTTCAGGGACTTTTATCTTAGACTCCTCTCCTGCTATTTATACTGATCCTCTATGGTAGTTGCTTCAACTACACTTTTTGAATTCCAATGCAAACAATTTATTATATTTTCTTTTATCATCTCATTTTGCCATGCAAGCTTTTTGTGCAAACTGTTAACCGTTCATGCAAACTGACGTAGATTCCGACTTGAGCATTGTTTCCCAATAGGAAGAGGAATAACATGCATGTTGACAAGTTGTCTCTCCATGACCATGCAAGCAAAATACAGCATACCACCAAAACAAATCATTCATAACATATTAACACCATTTTATCCGAATAAGAACTTTTATCCCAATAAGAACAACCACAACATTTAATTTCTGCCATGTGACCATATCTTAAAATTTTATTTTATGGTGTAAACAATGTTCTCCCACCTCTTTGAAAATGAGGGCAAGTTGAATTTTTAAAGATTTAATTTTAACAAGCATAATTTAGATCGGTCATAATGTTCGATTGTTTCCTGATAGCCCAAGCGATTTAAAACGCTAATTATTTCAACACTCTCTCATTGGGCGTGCCATTTTATTTGGCTTCAAATTTTAGCAAGTAGCCAAACTATTCTTATTCAAAACACAATCAATCCATCATTGATTGATCGGTTTATTTTTTATCAAGCGATGTAAAGAGGAGTAGGAATGACCCTCATCTGTGGTTCGAATTGCCTCTAAAACGAGGACTTCTGTAAAATATGGAAAACCAATGAAGAAAGCGACAAAATGTACTATACACACTGTTGTATTGACTACATAGAGAAGAAAAAGTCAATACGTAAAATACACCCTGTGGTATTGACGTCTATTCCATAAAATCAATTCAGGAGCAAAGTGAAGAAGCAACAAGATAGAGAAAATACCCTATGGTATTCACATTTTATTCCATAAATGATACGTCATGTACAAAAAATATAAGAGTTTGTTTACAAATGAACTAGACTAATCCTATTTAAACTAGGCTACAACGTATTACTGCAGATGAAAACTTAAATGCTACATTATGAAAGTAATTCTTTTGGTTGGGATTTTATCTCAAACTTATCTTCTGTTATTTATACTCATACTCCATGATGGTTGCTTCAACTGTACTTTTTGAATTCCAATGGAAGTAGTTTATTTTGTACTTATCTCTTCCCTTTATCCTTTCCTTTTTCCACATAAGCTTTTTGTGCAAACTGTTAACCGTCCATACAAACTGATGTGGATTCCCACGGAATATAACACGCATGTTGACAACCACTACAATGTCCCCCAATAACCATGCAAGCAAAATACAACATACCACCAACAAATTAATCATAACATAGTATCACCATTTTATCCCAATAAGAACAATCACGGCATTTAATTTCTGCCATATGACCAAATCTTAAAATTTTATTTTATGGTGTAAACAACTTTATCCCTCCTTGTTTCTTCCATCTCTTCCCCATTCTCCAACCAAACACGAATAAATTATTTTATCCCCCTTTCATCCATCCCTCCCCAATCCTTCTCTCTAACCAAACATACCATTAGAGTTCAATATAATAATTTGAGAGCGTATTAATTAAATAGATATGATTATGACAACAAAAGTTATGAGATTAGGATAAATAATTTTTAAGTTAGACTTTTTATTATATCAATAAATCTCTTTAATGAGATAGAGAGAATGTGTGAAAGAAGATGATTGAAAAATTTATAAGAAAAGGGAAATTGTGATATTAAAAATGTATGAACCAAGTACTTTGTGACTTAAGGACTCTTTTGTAATTTCATTTTGAGAGAGAGAGAGTGTGTGTGTGATGCACATGAGATATTAGTGGCCTTTAATTATAAATCAATTTTTTTATAATTCATTTTTTGAATTTTAAATGTTCAATCTTTAGTGATAAATGATGCCTCTACCACTTAAAAACTTTATTATATTTTAAGTGATATTGTAAGTTCTTTAAGTGGTTTTTTTTTTTTTATTTATTGCATTATTAAACACATTTGATTAAAGTTGAAGCGAAATTTAGCATGACCCAGGACGACACCGTTTTCCTGCAAAAAAAAGTAAAGAAAATAGATAAACTTTACCGACATCAATGTGGTGCCTGCCAAGAGCTCTCCGATGATCAAGTCAGTCACCCGAGCTTTGAAGTAATGCAGTAATTTTATGTATTAAATGTCTCATACCAGTTCACTAGTTAGGCTTCGTATTTGTAGATGTGATTCTCCTAGTCTATTGCAACCTATTGGGGATTTGAAGAGATCCTTCGGTTCTTTGAATTTGAACCATCTTTATCAACTCAACTTTGTCTTTAATTTAATTTCAAACTTTTGGATCTTATCTCTATCTCAAATTGACCCATTAGTTTCCCCATATTTCCTAGTTTAGAACAGACTAAGAAATACTAAATAATTTTTATTTTATTCCCAGGGTGATCAATCCACCTTGGGTATTGTTACGTGAATAGCACATATAATATTTTTTTGGCCTCGGGTTACAATTCCCAAGGTGAAGTAATACAGATACAAAATCAAGGTTTTGTTTTGTAAGGGAGTTGATTCAAACCTCACAGTCAATGACTCTTAGTGATGCATGGTTGGATTTCTTTTAGGGTGTGTTTGGATAGACATGGGAGAAAAGAAAAGATAGTATTAGTTATGAGAGAAAAGAAAGGATAGGAATAATTTCTATTTGTGTTTGGATAGATAGGAGAGAAAAGAAAAAAAAGGATAGTTATTCTTGTTTGGATAAGATAGAAGAGAGAAAAGAAAAGAAAGGATAGTAGACAAATTATTTTTTTACCCTTTCATAACCATGGGACTTGAATGGAATAATAAATCTTTATATTGATTTGTGGAGGCTAATTTTGGTATTATCAAAATACCAATAAAATCACTATGTTTTCTCTCCCTATCTCTCCCTATCTTCTCAAAATTGGAGAGAAAGCAAATAAGTGATAAGGAGGGAAAGCTATCCCTCTCTATCCCTCCACTTAACTTACCTAAACACAAACTTACACTATCCTCTCTTTTTTTTTTTCTCTCCCTATCCTTCCAAATCAACCCTACCAAACACACCCTTAGGAATCCAGCATGCTATTTGTTTATTATTTTTATTGAATAGATTTTATAAGTTTCACTCAACTCGTCCCTTTAGTAAAGAAATAATTTTTACGAGCTTTACTCAGCTCATCCCTTTGATAAAGATTTGAATTTTGTTAACTTCACTCAGCTCGTCCTTTTAGTAAGGTAATTGTTTTTAGGATTTTCACTCAACTCGTCACTTTAGTAAGGGAACTTAGTTTTTTGTTAACTTTATGTAAAGTATAGCATATAGGTCATTCACAAATAACTGAAAAGATAATTTTTTACTGCATAAAGATCTTTGAACATTAGGAATCATCCATCTTATTGATAATAGTGACTTTGTTAGAAAGCAAAATGAAATGTGACGGAGCTATCTTCCCTCTAAAGTCCTTAACTAGCATGTCCCCGGTTTTTATTTTTAATAACTCGATGAGGCCCCTTCTAATTGGGAGGCAATTTTTATCATGTTAGCCTCATGAGCTGAGTTGGATTCACCATCCTGAGTCTACTCATCCAGAGATGGTCCTGGTCTCCTTAATTGGTTACTACCCTAAAGGGAAGTTATTGGGGGTTGGTACCTTCATTAGCAATAAACATTTGCAAGTAACCCCTTCAAATCAGATTATCAATCTAATTCTTAAGTTCAAAATAGTCCTCCACAGTGTGCACATGATCCCGATGGAACCTGCAATACTTATTACGAGATCTTTTCACTGAATCGGATTTCATCCTCTGTGGCCATTTCAAATACGCATCGTCTTGTATATGTAAAAAGATCTAGTCTCCGACATATTCTGAGGAGTGTAGTCAGCTTACTTATCCGAGTCTTTCTCATGAGATGTAATCTCGTTTTGGTTAAAGAAGGATTTATTGTATTTGGTTTCCTTCTCATCCCTGGTGATAGGGGTTGACATCTTCTTGTCTTCTCCTTTCTTTTCCTTTTGGACATTATTGTCGTCTTCAATATTCTTGTGCTTTTGGGCTCTGACCAATAACTCCGCCATACTAGTACGGGGTTCCATTGCCAAGGAGAATAAGAATCTGGAAGTTTGCAGTCTTCCCATGAAAGCGGTTAAAGCCACCTCGTCATCCACCTCTTCTACATGCAACATCTCTGTATTGAATTAGGTAATGTACTCCCGTAGCGACACTCCTTTTTGTTGCTTCACAGTGAGCAGTTAGGTAGCCGACCTTCTATGCCGCTAGCTTGCAATGAAATGGCCTACAAAATGCTTACTCAGTTCTATAAAGGTCTCGATAGTTCGTGGCTTCAACTTGTTGAACCATACTCGTGTTGATCTTTGAGGGTTATGGTAAAATCTCAACACATGATTTCATCCGGCACAACATATAGATGCATAAGAGCTTGGAAGGTCTCTAAGTAGTCAAGGGGATATTTGGTCCCATCAAAACTTTCAATCAAGGGCATCTTGAACTTGCTTGGCAAGGGGAATTTCATGACAGTTGGACTGAATAGTAAGTTGGTCCTTTACACCATGTAACGAACCAGGTTTTTCAACCCAGCGTGCTACTATGAGGAACCGATGATTGACCCGATAACGGATCTAGATGCAGAAACAAGAAACAAATCAATGGTCTCTTAAGGTACAACATACCTCTAAGACACTAAGATGACCTTCCATGAGGTCAAGGAACTCAAAGAAAGAAAATGCGAGAGCGACATCTCAAAACAGACAAGAATTAACCTAGGGATGAAAAGGTTGTTTATGAAAATAAATGGTTTCAAGTGCTACCGAGCACTCCACTAGAAATACAATAAAAATCAAATCATGATGGACTCAAGAATCGCATGATTTGGAGTCCGAACGAAGGAGAAACAACCAAATGAAGAAAAATGACCAAAAACCATAAACCAAGGGCAAAATGGTCAACTCACAACAAAAAGGAGTAATTTGACTCAAAATAAGTCAAACAAGGTTAAAACAACCTAATCTAATCATTTCAAGACATTCCAAGAGGTTCCATGAACATTGGCCAAAAATCCTACAAAATGGCCCTTTCCGGTTTGAGCGAAAACTGACACCCTCTCACTAAAATATGCATAACTTTCACTGTGATTGAAATTTGAATGTATGGTTGATTTCATTGGAAATCTGACTTCAAGATCATAAATTTAGGCTTAAGAATCACCCTATTTGGATAAAAAATGAGCAAGTTATGATCATTTGAAGTTGGAAAATCAGTGCTGAGACTGAACTAAAACAAGTCTCGGGATAGGCCATTTTGATAGACCGAAATGACCCTTCGGTCTACCAAAATGAAGGGGCTGAAACCTTCATTTTTAAGGGAAAAATGAGTTTGGTACTTCGGTATGCAGAAGTGATGCATCGGTCGACCGAAATAGGCCATCGGTCGACCGAAATGAGCTTTAAGGAATACAAAACCTACTGGATTGCAAGGTTTCAAAAACTTAAGGGGTTCGGTCGACCGAAATGACTCAAAAAAGGGAGAATGGGCCTGCTATGAACAAGAGGCTGAAGCTCTACTTTGGAATCCCCCATGGCATGATCAATTCACATAATATGCAAGTGTGTGACATTGTGAACATGCACGCAAGTGTTATATGGATAAATACACATGTTAGAATGGCCCATGGCCTTTTTATACGTCATTTGCAAAAATTCACATGTCAAACCTCAAAGTTGGAAAACTTTACATTTCAAAGGCAAAAATCAAAGTTTTCATACATATACTTGGAATTTAAAGTCTATGGCCCATGGCCTCATGTTGTACATATCAAATACATTACAAAAAGTGCACTTATGCACACCTTACATATTTTGAATCAAATATACACTTTTTCACATATAAAGCAAAAATGGCTCTTTAAGCCAATCCTCATAAAATGGGAATTTTCAAGTCTCCACAAGTCGTCCAAGCAATGTGAGTCACAACATACATCCTTGTACCTGAAATATGCCCCAGTATCGTAGGGGTGAGCAACATAAAGCTACTCGTAGAAGGTGAGCATGAATCGACCTAGCATTTTACAATTATATCACCTTATGGTGAAACATGTTAAAGGGGCTCATGCCACCTAACGTCTATGTCACAACGAGACTCAGGGAGCATCTTAAGCTACTCATGCTATTTAAAGTGAACAACGGTATACAAGTATACATGCTCAGGTATACTAAACAATATTAAAACATGTTATACAATATACAAGCATACATCTCCAAGTATACTAGACCATATTAAGACAATTCATGCAATGTCTCAGCATCTCTACACAAGTATGCATTTGATATGGAAAACTCATAAATCAAGTACACAACACAAGTATACATATTCAAGTACCCTAGATCATGATAAACAAGATAAACAATATCTAACATACATACACAAGTATCGATATATATAGAGTACTCATAAGTGAAGTATACAAACACAAGTATACTAAGCTTAGCAAGATACATATAAAACAAGTACACATAGCACAAGTATACTAAGCTTAGCAAGATACATATAAAACAAGTATACATAGCACAAGTATACTAAATGAAATCCAAATATCCAAACCAAGCATCAATTCTCAAGCAATCCATGATTAACAACTTGAAATTAAATGTAAAAATAACAAATAGTGGAAAAACTAGGACATGTGGTCTCTAGACCAAGCAGGTATTTTCAGGTAATTAAGAGCCACAAGGTACCACCTAGTACACACTTTTGACTAAGAGGACACTTGTCCACGTACTGAGCCAAACCCTAGCCATCACATAAATTATGTCCTCACAAGCTTTCCAAAACCAATACGCTCAAAACTTATACAAAATCAAATGCAAGTTACCACCTTCCATGCACAAGTAAGGTTGCATTCACACAAACCATGT
>JAOTQH010263045.1:0-11125 GCA_025631255.1 Cornus kousa | reverse complement strand
AAAGAGTCTCGGAAGTCACTCCAGAGTACTCAAGATGACACTAATCAACGAGAAATCCAACTCAGAAGGGAAAAGACAAAGGAAAAAAATTTTCTGTGAAAATCCGGGTCATTACAAATACCGATTTGCTGCTATTGACATGAGAATACAAATTGTATTTATCTTGGGTACTAGTACAAAAGTCTCTTGATAATCCACCCCATACCTTTGCGTATACCTATTTGCAACTAACCTTGCTTTATATCTATCAATATTGCCATCTGCTTTGAGTTTCACCGTGAACACCCATCTACATCCAATTGTTTTCTTTCCTTCTGGTAATGGAACAAGTTCCCAAATGAAATTCTTTTTATAGAGCCTCCATCTCTTTGTTCACCGCCTTTGTCCATTTTGGATCTGTCAATGTATCCTGCTTAGGAATTGATACAGTGGATAATTGATTAACAGTAAATACATACGATTAAAACAACCTATAAGAGGACACATGGTTGCTAATTGGGTATTTGATCTTTGCTTTAAGATCAGTTCATATTGTTTCTCTAGGACTCCCTTATTCGATCTTTGTGGATATTTAGGAGCTATATTTTCTGCAGGAACATGTGTTTCATTAAACTCATCAAACATGGGATTCAAGCTTACCTGAGGAAGAACATTTTGGGTTGATTATTCAGTTAATGGTGTAGACATGAACAATTCTGAGGCATCGGTGATTTTGAGGACATCGGTGATTCTGATATGTTGAGAGCACCTGATTTATTTCCAGGAAGAACTAACAACTCACTATTAATTTTAGGAATACTATCACAGCTTTTTTGAACACTTTTCCCAAAATGTGCATTCACTTATTCTAACTCTATAAACTCATCTCCGCCACCACCTTCTTGTAACACATTCTTTTCACTAAAGCTTTCCCTCTGAAGAGAAGGTCCAGAGACACCCCATGAGTAACAAGGCTCTAATTCACGAAAAAAAACATCTAAAGTTATATATAATTTTTAAGTTTGAGAGTCATAACACCCATATCCTTTTTGAAACTCAGAATAGCCAACAAAGACACACCGTTTTGCATATGGATCAAGTTTATTTTGTAGATTTTTAGGGATGTAATATGTACACTACAACCAAAGACTCGTGGTTCAAGATTTGGGAGGTGAGAAACTGAAAGTAAGGATTGCATCTTTTATTGGGGGGTTTAAAAGTCTATCACTCGAGAAGGTGTTCGATTAATGAGGTAACCAACAGATTTCAAAGCCTCTCCTCAATAGAACAGAAGCATGTTCATGCTAAAGAGAGAGGCACGGACAACCTCTAATAGTTGTCTATTCTTCCTCTCCGCCAATCCATGGTAGCTTAGAAACTTGCCGAAGGACGAATCCACAAACTCAGTACCATTGTCGGATTGCAGAACACCAATCTACTTTTGGTACTGAGTGCTCACTCTGTCAGACATAGTTAGCAGTAGTGCCAGCAGTAGTGCAACGTCAGCTGTTAATCGTGTCTCCATTTTCATCATGTGTGAAAACCTATCTTGACCAAATCGCTTCCACCATGCCACTTTTAAGATCTCATCCAAACTAAAGATGGTTTCATTCAATTCACTTTGATTTTGAGGGGGGCTGTTAGAATATATTGTAGAATATATTCTAACCTTATATAGGATTACCATATATATAGTTACCCTATATGTGTATATTCTAACCTTATATAGGATTACCATATATATAGTTACCATATACATATACGGTTTAGTTATTCACCATATATAACCCTTCTTATATAAAACTTTCTTGTATGCCTCTGTTATACATCAATACATCAATTTAATATAGAATTCTATATACTCTCTCTTTTATTTCTAACATAAATATATATATATATATATATATATATATTAATTACCATATTTGTTGGCATCCATTGAGTGATATGGCTTTATTTTACCGTTTTTCTTGGCATCGATTGAGTGATACAGCTTTATTGTTGTTTGCTCCCCTTCAATTTGTTAGTGTTTGTTGTCCTCCTCGTACGTCACATGGTAATTGGCAGTTCTAACCTCGCGTTTCTCCTCCATCCCTCCTACATAATTTTGAAAGTGCGTATAGCTTTAGATCGATTGTGTGAGAAAGGATTAGGAAAAAGTTGATATATATATATATAGCCATGCTGGCATAATAAGCTGAGGGACATCAAATGGTCGTTATATTAAAAGTCATGCCATTATATATGTTTCTGTATATTGTTGTATTGGAAAAGATTAAAATACCCTTGCTATGTTGATGGCTGGTTTGGTCCGTCTGTGTAATTTTTATGATTATGTGGGTGGTTTACTGGGCTGCCTTTTGGACATGTAAGTATTTAAACAGTATACATTTAAGCATTGAAGATCAGTGTTGGTTTTAAATAGAGTGTAGAATCCAGCAGATTTTGTGTATGATGTTGTGAGTGATGAGTACCCTCATAGGGTGGTAAGCATTGGGTTTTTCTGACGACAGTGTGTGATTGCCTATTAGCACCGGGTGTCGAAGGTAACAAGATTGTTGAGTTCTTAGCTCTATGGTTAGGTGAGGTATTTCTCGGGAAGGTGTGTGGTTGTGGGTCTGCTTCTTTAAGGAGGGTAGATTTCGAGGACGAAATCTTTTTCGGAAGGTAGAATGTAATGTTTTCAATTTTTACCATTTTTCATTTTCTGAAATTTTTTATTTTTTTTTAGGGTATTTTCGTCTTTTCTCGTTTTACGTGTCAGACACCATGGGGTGTGCCAGGTGTGTTAGAGAGCTGGTTGAGGTATTTTATTGAGTTCAAGACTCTTTGAAATGCAAGGGTTGCCATTTCAGCATTTTTCAGTTTTCTAGACCAGAAAGTCCCGGGCGGGACCCGCTACCGGAATTGTTGCATACGAGGGTTTTGTTTGGGTCCAGTTGCACCTCGTTTATTTTATTGTATGTATTTTATGTGGTATTTATATGGTTAGTGTATATAAATATATACATTGTGGTGGGAAATAAAAGTTGAAAAGAAAAAAAAATCCTTTAGTGGTGGGACCCACCACTATCATATTTGTGGCCAAGAGGCCAACTTTGGCCTCACATTTCTCTCACTCATTCTCTCTCCCCGGCAGCACTCTCTCTTCCTCCCTATTTTTTTTTTTCTTTTTCACAAACTTTCAAACCTTGATTAATCATCAACCGTTGGGAATTTTTGGGTGCCGTTTGCGGCAAATTGAAGAGCTCGGCGAGATCTACAAGTGGGTGTAAGCAATTTCATTTTTGGCCAACGTTTGATTTTCAAATCAAGGGCTTGGAATTAGGGATTTTGCATCCTAATAGGTAGGGGTTTCTAATTCTCATTTTCTTGGGCTCTTTGTGAATTATTCTTTTTAATTGTTGTTAACATGCTTGATTTGTAGAAATTTCATACTATATTATGTTATATATGTTGTGCTATTGTTGTGACTATGTGTTGTTTGGTATATATGATGATGATGATGATGAAGCATGTTTAATTGTGATTAATTCAAGCATGCCAAATTTTGTGATTAGAAAGCATGAGATATATATATATATATATATATATATTTTGTGATGTAAAGCATGTATATTGTTGAATGTTAGCTTGATGAGTATGGATTTCTCTATTTGCACGGCATCGAAATATATATAAGACATTAATGCATGGCACTGGGCGAAGAATTAGGAAAGCTGATTTGAAATGAATGAAAGAAAGGGGATTATTTTTTTTTGGAAAAAGGATTTAATAAAAGGATTTTGTGAAAACCCGGATGCCTAGGGGGTACCGAGGGTCCGTGGCGTTAATGTGACGTAGAGGGAACTAGGGAAACCCCTAGCGTGGTTGAACTATTTGGGCCCGAAATGACGCCACGGGACTACCAAGGGTCAGGGACAATGACCAATCATTCTCTCGTGTCGCCAAGGGGGTACCGAGGGATTGGTTACGTTAACGGTTTAAAAAGTGATGAATGAAATTGATTTTGAAATTGGGAGTGACATAGCATGGTATTGCATTTCATGGCACAACATTATTTGTTTTTAGCCTTGAAATTGTATTGTATTCTTCCTCGGTAAAGCATGATCACGTTCCCTTTATTTCTATTCAATGCTTGGATTCACGGGGTCATAAGAGGTGTGTCTTAGGCACCACCTATTGAGTAATTTTGCTCACCCCTTATTATTAACATTTTTTAGGTCATGGGAAGGAGGTAGTGGATAACATTCCTCCACAAGCTTGAGGAGATTAAAGTGTGTTTTGCAACTATTTTGTAAACATGAGCCATTTTTATAAAGTGGCATCTTGAAATGTATTAAGTTGTATGGTATGGCCTTGTAATATAACTATGCGCTTAGACTCCATTTTGGTATAAATTTAGGACAAAAGTGTAAAGACTTTGTATAAATTTTTATTTGAATGGGAAAAATGATGTGAATTCTATTAAATTGTTGATGTAAATGACCATGTTATGTAGAACATTACTTTGCATTGTGTTGGGACAGGTTTGGACTGGTCACTATAGGACCAATGGGGTACCTAGGTGTACAAATGCTTAACTTTAGGCTTTCAGGGCATTTTTTTTAGGTGCTGGACTTGGGGAACGGGTACCTCATTCTGGAATTGGTTCAAGGGTGGTTTTGGTTCCCATTTGGGCATTCTGCCCATGTGGAACCGGTACCAAGTTTGGGAATCGGTTCCAGCCCTCCAGTGTATATTTTTGCCTTCACAGTTTTATCAGTTTTGATCACTTTACTTCGGACGTTCATAACTTCTTCGTTCCGAACCTAAATAGGGTCATTCTTTAGTCCATTTTTAAGGATTTTGAGTTAGCTTTCCAATGGGGCCAACCTCATCTTCAAACTCCATTCATGTTGGGAGTTATGATTGTTTTAGTGAAATAATGTCAGAATTTTCCTTGAACCAAGTAAAGGTACTTTTGGGAAATCACATCCAATGACCGTAGAACCTCTTCAAATGTCATGAAACAACTAGAATGATTGTTTTAAACTTTATTTGACTAGTTTGAAGGCAGATTACCCTCTTATATTGTAAAATGATCATTTTACCCCTAATGTGTCCTCGGGTTCGAGTAATGACCCGGTTAGCGATTTGGACCCACGGGTTTTGGTCATTACAGAAACATCCAAAATCACATGTAATTTTCGAGTTTGAGGGTCATAACACCCATATCCTTTCTAAAACTCCGAATAGCTAACAAAGACAAACCGTTTTGCATATGAATCAAGTTTATTTTGCAGATTTTTAGGGATGTGAACATATACAGCACAACCAAAGACTCGTGGTTCAAGATTTGGGAGGTGAGGAACTAAAAGTATGGATTGCATCTTTTGTTGGGGGGTTTGAAAGTCCCGCACTTGAGAAGGTGTTTGATTAATGAGGTAAGCAGTGGTTTTCACAGCCTCTCCCCAATAGAACAGAGGCATGTTCATGCCAAAGAGAGAGGCACAAACAACCTCTAATAGTTGTCTATTCTTCCTCTCCACCAATCCATGGTAGCTTAGAAACTTGCCGAAGGACGCATCTATAAACTCAATACCATTGTCGGATCGCAGAACACCAATCTGCTTTTGGTACCGAGTGCCCACCATGTCAGACACAATTAGCAGTGGTGCCAGTAGTAATGCCACGTTAGTTGTTAATCGTGTCTCCATCTTTATCATGTGTGAAAACCCATCTTTACCAAGTCGCTTCCACCATGCCGCTTTTAAGATCTCATTTCCAAATTCAAGATGGTTTCATTCAATCCACCTTGATTTTGAGGGGGGCTATTAGAATATATTGTAGAATATATTCTAACCTTATGTACGATTACTATATATATAGTTACCATATACATATAGGGTTTACTTGTTCATCACACATTACCCTTCTTATATAAACCTCTTTTGTATACATCTCTTACACATCAATACATCAATTCAATATAGAGTTTTATACTCTATCTTTTATTTCTAACATATATATATATATATATATATATTACCATCTTTGTTGGCATCCATTGAGTGATACGGCTTTATTTTATCGTCTTTATTGGCATCCATTGAGTGATACACCTTTATTGTTGTTTTCTTCCCTTCAATTTGTTGGTCTTTGTTGTCCTCCTCGTACGTCACATGGTAATTAGTAGTTTTAACTGGTGGGATGTCGTGGTCCAACACCAAAAGAGTGCTAAGATGAGTGTGGCCAAGTTTTAAATTTATAAAGTGCCACTACTACCTTTACTACTAATAATGTAGAAAGGGCAAGTAGGGAACGTCCCATGGGATTAAGGAGTCGTAATGATATGGAAACAAAATAGGGTTAGTAGGTCAAGTGATCAAAATGTGGGTTGATTGATTGATTTAAACTACAACTAAAACTAAGCAAGTTATGATTATTTTAGTGAAACAGTGTCGGAATTTTCCTTGAACCGGGTAAAGGTACTTTTGGGAAATCACATTCAATGACCGTAGAACCTCTTCAAATGTCATGAAACAACAAGAATGATTGTTTTAAAATTTATTTGACTAGCTTGAAAGCAGATTACCCTTTTATATTGTAAAATGAGCATTTTACCCCTAGTGTGTACTCGGGTTCGGGTAAGGACCCAGTTAGTGATTTGGACCCACGGGTTCGAGTCGTTACAGAAACATTTAAAATTACATGTAATTTTTGAGTTTGAGGGTTAGAACACCCATATCCTTTCTAAAACTCCAAATAGCCAACAAAGACACACCGTTTTGCATATGGATCAAGTTTATTTTACAGATTTTTGGGGATGTGAACATATACAGTACAACCAAAGACTCGTGGTTCAAGATTTGGGAGGTGAGGAACTAAAAGTAAGGATTGCATCTTTTGTTGGGGGGTTTGAAAGTCTAGCACTTGAGAAGGTGTTCGATTAATGAGGTAAGCATTGGATTTCATAGCCTCTCCCAAATAGAACAGAGGCATGTTCATGCCAAAGAGAGAGGCACGGACAACCTTTAATAGTTGTCTATTTTTCCTCTCCGTCAATCCATGGTAGCTTAGAAACTTATCGAAGGACGAATCCACAAACTCAGTAGCATGTTGGATTACAGAACACCAATCTGCTTTTGGTACTGAGTGCCCACCATGTCAGACACAGTCATCAGTGGTGCCAGCAGTAGTGCCATGTCAGTTGCTAATCGTGTCTCCATCTTCATCATGTGTGAAAACCCATCTTCACCAAATCACTTCCACCATGCGACTTTCAAGATCTCATTTCCAAACTTAAGATGGTTTCATTCAATCTATAATATATTCTAACCTTACATACGATTATCATATATATAGTTACCATATACATATAGAGTTTACTTATTCATCATACATAACCCTTCCTATATAAACCTCTTTTGTATACATCTCTTATACATCAATACATCAATTCAATATAGAGTTCTATACTCTCTCTTTTATTTCTAACATAAATATATATATATATATATATTACCATCTTTGTTGGCATCCATTGAGTGATATGGCTTTATTTTATCGTCTTTCTTGGCATCCATTTAGTAATACAGCTTTATTGTTGTTTGCTTCCCTTCAATTTGTTGGTCTCTGTTGTCTTCCTCGTACGTCACATGGTAATTGGTAGTTCTAACCTTGCGTTTCTTCTCCATACCTCCTACCGAATTTTGAAAGTGCGTATGGCTTTTGATCGATTGTGTAAGAAAGGAACAGGAAAAAGTTGATATATATATATATATATATATATATATATACAGCCATGCTAGCATAATAAGTTGAGGGACATCAAATGGTCATCATATGAAAAGTCATTATGCCATTGTATATGTTTCTGTATATTGTTGTATTGCAAAAGATTAAAATACCCTTGCCATGTTTGTTGATGGTTATGTGGGTTGTTTACTGCACTGCCTTTTGGACATGTAAGTATTTAAACAGTATACATGTAAGCATGGAAAAACAATGGACATGACTTATATTATGAAATAGAATTGACTAATATACTTCTTTTAAAGAATTGCTTAACACTATTGCTCCCAAATTTTAAAAGGTCAATGTCATCAAGTGACATATTTTAAAGTAAAATAAATAAATAATTAAATATTTCAAAAATATGCTTGAAGTAAATTAGTAACATCCAGAATATAAAATTTACAAAATTATCACCTTAAAATTGTGGCTTGAAAGTTCTAAGATTTTCATACAGGTACAAGCAGTATTATAACAAACAGAAACTCATTATGACATGAGACCAAAATTAATAAATAAGTCCAGTAATAGATCTGATATCACAAAATTTATTATGTGTCATAGTGAATGCACAATATATATTGATTAGTTAAAAAATAATAATTACAAAACATATAAATACATGCAATATATATATATATATAGAGAGAGAGAGAGAATTTTCTTGAACAAACATCTAAATATAATATATATATATATAGATGTTTATTTTACCGTCTTTGTTGGCATCCATTGAGTGAATTAAATCTATTGCTATTTGTTCCCCCTTAATTTGTTGGTCATTCTCGTCCTCCTCATTGGCCGTAGGAACCTTGAGTTTGTCCTCCATCCGTCCTACTAATAAAATTAATCTCTCAATTTGGAAACTGTGTATGTATGAATGGCTTTATATCGATTGTGTGAGCAAGAACCAGGAAAAAAGGTTGATTTATATATAGCAATATAGGAATGATCAGCTAAAGGACAACAAATGGTCATATGAAAAGTCATTTATGCCCTTTATATGTTTTTGTATATTATTTTATTGCAAAAGATCCTAACAAGGGAAATGACTAAAATACCCTTGCATGTTTATTGTTGACTTGGTGTTCCAAAGAAGTCTCCTCGTACATTGATAAATTATTACATAGTTCTGACCAATCACTACTCAACATGCAAACAAATATGTCAACTTTATAAATAATGTATCAATAAGCTAGACTCATATTTGGAGTTGTTTCATTTCATAAATAATACAAACACTTGATAAATCCGTTGGACAAGAGGATTCACGTCTTTTATAAATTTTTTAACATCATAAAATTTCAATCTTTACTAACGTATAACCATGACGCGTTTATTTTCATATTGAGTTGTGAGTTATCAAAACCATATAATTCCAAACCATATATATATATATATATATATATATATATATATATATATATATAATTTCTCCTCCTACCGCTTCATTTTCCTCTTAATTAATTTGTGTATCAACTGGGGACTTTGTTGACCATAAGGATTCCATCCAAGGACAATCTAAGTGTTTTGATGATTGCAAACTATTAATGGTGTTTAAGGACTAATGTTTACATTTAGTGTTATAGATGATTTACATTCAAAGAAGAACCTCAATGAAGATCATAAAGACCATTCTAAGTATTCCATTACTCAAGATCACATTTATGGAAAGCAAAGAAAAATGAAGTTGCAAGGAACCAAATGCAAAGTCCATCCAAAGATAGCTTGGACTACAACGAGCAAGAAAGCAACTCAAAGAAAGGAAGGAAGCAAGTCTACCTGAAAGCCTACACGATCTTAGACAAAGCATGAAGAAATGGGTAGATAGGTTGGTGAGTGTTCAGGATTCATTGTCAATGTATTTATGAATCCATTTGAAGCTCAACACTATAGGACCATGCATATCATACATCATTCATATGCTCCTTTATCCATTAGCAATAGACTATGTATTTCATTCATATAATTGGCACATGAAGTTTTTGCTAAAAGAATGAGTTAGTTCAAGCTTGCATAAGCTAAAAACTAATTACTTGTGCTAGAAATGCTAGGACCATGCACATCAATCACATGATCCACATTGGTCTCTAGAAAGTAAAGGTTAAGGTTTTGAACTTATATTGTTCATCTATAAAAGCCTTCATCACCATGACTTGGTAACGGACTTTAAGTCCCTTGAATGCGCCTCATGAAAAACTGTGTTTTTGGCTAAGTGTGAAAAATGAATTTTTGAAGAAAACATTTTTCCAAGATAATTTTTCCCGGTAATTACTCCTCACACTTAAAATAGCCTAAACTGATTTTATGGGATTTTTCCATCAACTCTACATGAGCTTTCACGGAGGATCAAGTTTTACCAACACTGTCGGGAGCCCCAATTTGTACTAAAACTGAATTTTCACATTTTGATTTAGTTGGATTTTAATTTTTTAGTATTTTTTATTGAATGCAAATGGGGGATACTTCCTTATTTACATTGTAAACTTAAAGTAAATGGACATATAAATACTGCAAAGACATTTACTTTAATGTTTTCAATGAAAATAAGCTGTGTGCAGAAGTCCTGTGCAGAAGCCTGTTGCAGACCACAAACAGTTTAAATTTTTTGTAAAATGCAACTCAGCCGACTCAGTCAGCAATCCAGTCGACTGGTTTAGGCCGAGGCTCATCATGTTCAATTCAGAACTCAGCCAACTTAGTTTGTAATCCAGCCGACTCAGTTCACAACTGAGCCGACTCTTTTCTCAACCCAGCCGACTAAGTCATACCGAGGCTCTTCACTTTCAGAATCTTGAAAACACAAAACTCAGCCGACTCAATTATGAATCAAGCCGACTCGTTCTTGAACTGAGCCGACTCAGTTCTCAACTAAGTCGACTCTTTTGTTGGTCAAACCAGATCTGCTATAAAGAACCGTCATCCTTCAACCCGTGATTCATTTTATATCTTTGCAGTTGATTCACATGCGTATACTGACTTGTTGACTGTCTTCTAGCAGTTTCAATGTTCCTATCTTGAGGTCGACAGCTATATTATCCATAAAAGAGCCATACACATAATTCCAAATCTGAGCTCTGCCCAATGAACAGAGCACCTTTGTCAAACATGGTTTCTTTGTCAAAAACAAGCTTCTCTGCCAAATGCAACACTGATATGTCTCGATCTAGAGGAGGGTTTACAACGGCTATATTGACAAAGGAAGTGTTATATATGCTGAGAATAGATGTGTGCAAAGGGGAGTACTTAAGCCTAAAAAGACAAAGCTGTGAGAGCCATTTTTCGGGCATCCAAGGAGCTTTTGCTCTACCACTCTACAGAACTTTTGTTCTGGTATTACTCCTTGAGAAAGCTCTTGTTCTGAACAATC
>JAOTQH010263025.1:0-11125 GCA_025631255.1 Cornus kousa | reverse complement strand
GGAAGATGAACCCGATGCCGCGCCGGAAGAACAACGCCGCCGGAACATGAAGTCGGCGTCGGTGTTGGAAGAAGACCCAGCCGCAGACCGCCGAAAGAACAAGGCGATCCGAATCGACGCGACGCCGGAATAACTCGGCGACGCTGATGCGATGAGATGTAACAGCGATCGCCTGAATCGCTGGATAAAATGAAGACAACCTCAACCCCGCCGGAACCCACCAGCACCCGCCGGCGAAACGAACAACCGCGCCGGAAGAACAACGCCGCCGGAATATGAAGTCGGCGTCGGTGTTGGAAGAAGACCCAGCCGCAGACCGCCGGAAGAACAAGGCGATCCGAATCGACGCGACGCCGGAATAACTCGGCGACGCTGATGCGATGAGATGTAACAGCGATGGCCGGAATCGCTGGATAAAATGAAGATAGCCTCAACCCCGCCGGAACCCACCAGCCTCACCCGCCGGCGAAACGAACAACCGCGCCGGAAGAACAACGCCGCCGGAACATGAAGTCGGCGTCGGTGTTGGAAGAAGACCCAGCCGCAGACCGCCGGAAGAACAAGGCGATTCGAATCGACACGACGCCGGAATAACTCGGCGACGCTGATGCGATGAGATGTAACAGCGATCGCCGGAATCGCTGGATAAAATGAAGACAGCCTCAACCCCGCCGAAACCCACCAGCCTCACCCGCCGGCGAAACGAACAACCCAACAGTCGCTACCCAACAGCTTCACCAGCCGGCGAAACGCTGGAGAATCCAGACGCGAACCACCTGCGATTGCTATTGTACGAACCAGCCGCAACCGCCGGCGAAACCCAATAGTGACGTCGTTGAAGGACCCTTTTCTGAGTGTATATATATATATATATATATGAGTATCTTTTAAGGGCCAAATTGTCTTTTAATATTTATATTTTGGAAAAAAATAAATTACAAAAATGAGGGTAGACCAAAGTCAAAGGGTCAAACCAAAGTCAAAGGGTAAGAATGTCTTTTTACATGTAAAAAGTGGTCTGACATACCTATCAACTAACTTTTGGAGTGTGAGTGAAAAACGGAGCAAACGTTTGTAACGTGAGTGATAGTTATTTTCCAAAAGTGTTTTAGACTGATATTTGGCCAAACCTTAGGGGGTCTTTGTGTAATTTACCCAAAATAAAAAAAATTAACTAAAAATGAAAAAATAAAAAATAAACATTTTTGACAAGAAGAGCAATTTTTTAAATGTTGAAATAAATACATACAACTTATTTTGAAAACACATTAGAAAAAAACATTGGAAACTTTTTTTTTGTTTTTTCTGGGGCTCAAGAGTGTAGGGGTTATAGACAATTTCATTTATCAAATAAACAAGGCAAGTTTGAGCTTTCTTTTCTAGCTTGTTTAATTTGTTAGATTAAAAAAATATTATAATATCTCTTACTTATAAATTATGATTTACACACCGACTTAGTTACCATGTATGCTCCACATACCTATTTACCACATATAAGACGGTATTTGAGCTTTTTGTTGTAAACCGTTTATCAATTATGACACCATCAGCCCCATCCTAGCGCGGGTAAACAATTTATAGACAATTTCGTTATCAAATAAACAAGGCAAGTTTGAGCTTTATTTTTTAGCTCGTTCAATTTGTTAGATTATAAATATATTATAATATATCTTACTTATAAATTATGATTTACACACCTACTCAATTACCATGTACAACATGGTATAACATGATATTTGAGCTTCTCGTTATAAACCATTTATCAATTATGACACCATCAATAAACAGTTTATCAATTTCACCACGGGGATGACACCATCAGCCCCATCCCCTGCTGTGGTCAACTGGCAAACTCACGCTTCTGCATGCCTTCATATGCCCCGTCTAGGAAGCCTCATTGTCTAAGTATTCCTCCGGGGGAACCCAATGAGTTGTCTCGTTTAGAGAAGCTCTGCCTAGGGATGCCCTGTATAGGGAAGCCTCGTTGTTTAGGAACCCAATGAAATGTCTCGTTCTGCTCAATGTTTTGTTCCCAATAAGTTGCCTCGTTTAGAGAAGCTTTGCCTAGAGATGCCCCGTATAGGGAAGCCTCGTTGTTTAGGAACCCAACGAGATGTCTCGTTCAGAGATGCTCAATGTTTCGAATTAGCTTCGTCACCGCACATCATGCACCTCAAATGGTAATCCCACTATTCCATATGCTTCCATAAGCAATAATGGTAATCCCTCACTCTGCGCCACGCGTCATCAGTGGTCATCACACACTTACACACGCCTCAATGTGCCAGATATTCATAACTCCGTCACCGTGCCACCATGCACTTCAAATGGTAATTGCACTCTTCCTTTCACACACAACAATAGTAATCCAACACCTTAACATGTCTGATCAGCTCCCTCATGGTGCCGCTACGCACCATCAATGGTCATCATGCGCTCACACGTTCCTTAATGTATCGGATCTTCACAACTTCGTCACCGCGTGGCGGCACCATCAGTGGTCATCGTGCCCTTCCCAAGCATTATCATGATGGTGAATCTTTACAAATTCGTCACCCATACGCCACCGCGGTTCAATGTGCCTCAAGTAGTCTTCACACTCCACTACTATTTTTATGATCTCGTCTTCAAACTCAAGTTGGTTTCACAGGAGGATTTTTTTTTTTTTTCTTTTCTCTTTTTTATTATTATTATTATTTTTTTTTAAAAAAACTATAATATCCCTTACTTACAAATGAGTGTTTACACACCTATACCAACACCTACCCAGTTCTAATGTATACCTCCGCATACCTAGTCTCCAAGTTTTCTCATATATATATATATATATAGGACCTTCATGTATTCAATACATTATACAATATAATATTTTCCCATTCCTTTATTTCTAACGTAATTAACGAATCGTCCCCATAAATGTTTAAACTGTTGATCACTAACTTTGTACGTGTTCATGAGCATAAACAATTTAGAATTGACTTATTTAAAATTCAACTTGATTTCGTTTATTAAGTAAACAAGTTAGGTTCAAGCTTAATTTTCTAGCTTATTTAATAAACAAATTAGTCCCTTAAGCTTGGCTCAAATGAACTCATGAACGCTAACCTCCTGTAGATTTACGTGTGTTCATAAACATAGAATTATGAACACTATCATGAATAAAAATGCGTTGAACATGCACAAAATCTTTCGTCTATGAACACATTCTTTTTTTCCTAAATCATCTATGAACACATTCAAAGGCGTAAACTGTGTAATACCTTCATTTTGAAATACATAATTAAAAATATGTTGAACATGCACAAAATGGAAAGAATACATGTTGTGTAATGTAGGGATTTTTGGTTTAACTGTCATAAAACATTTCTCAAAGACTCAATAAAATAAAAACGAATTTTAAAGAATAATAACAGATTTTTCCTTGAAAATATACAATTTTATAACTAATTTTTTCAAAAAATAATTTATAAAACTGACACCCAAAAAAGACAGTTTTATGATTTTTTAAATTGTTCTAAAAAAACTGAACTTACAAGACTTCTCTTAAATTTGCAACTACGTGAGGGTCAATATAGAATACTGAAAGAATATAAGGGTATTTACAGAAATCACTACATATCAATGAAGTGACTAGTATATCCTCGATCTTTAGGAATAGTATCTTTTGTGTATTTGGATAAAATCAACGCAACTTCTGATACCCTTTTGAACAAGAAGGAAGAAGATAGGGCCTTGAAGCAGAGAAAAGCAAGGCAGAGAAAAGCACCCAAGGTAAGCTTCAAAGTCTAATTCGAACTCCAATAAATGTGTTTGTCTATTATCCATATGACTGTGTTAACTTACTTGTATTTCAATCTTTAAGCTCCACACAACATTAATTAATTGTACCCAACTCTGTCATTATACAATTGTTGTAGTGGGATTACGTATTACCCGTTGTTTCTACATCTTTCGCTCCCTTTCTTTTCTAAAAGTGTGTGTGTATTGAATTATATGTCTGAATCAACCTTGAATTGATTTACACTATATGCAACTTTCTGTGGCTCTGGTTTTTTTTTGACTTCTTTTTATTTTTTATTTTTCTGGATACAAAATTATAGATTGATTGTACCTGCATGAAGTTATGGCATAGTACTGTTTAACCAATAATTTTCTATAAATATGGAAAATTCATTAATGGCTCAAATTCATCATGATGGAACAATTAGAAAATTTAAAGCCATTGGAATATGAGAAATAATATACTAAGCTTCGGCTTATCACCTGGACTTTTCAGAATAAAATGCTTAGTTTATCCATTTATTTTGCATAAAATTTACTTCTTGATAATGTAGTTTGTAGTAGTAAGAAAACCGCTATATATGTTATGACACCAATCTTTGTTTCGTGAAGGTAGATGGCATGCTCATTTTGTGTTGGTACTTAAAGAGGTAGCTGTGACTTATCAAAAAAAAACTTAAAGAGGTAGCTGTGGTGCGTCGAATGCACTGGACGTAGCTTATCTGTTTGTTGAAATTTGGAGCCGGGATGGCTGCTTTTCTTGCAGTGAAGAGATGCCCCACAATTGTTTCCAATTCTATTGAGAAAGTTTCAGAACCTGTTAACAAGTGTAAGTAGCTGTTTTCATATAAGGACTTTTGTTTGAAAGAAGGAACAAGTCTGTTTAGATGGGGGGGACTAGAACTTTTCGTAGTTTTGATAATAGTCTTTTCATAGTTTTCCTTTCCTTCAATGCTGTTTGCCTAGATAAAATGTGTTTAGTCATCCACCATGAAATTGAAAACCACGAGGAGGAAGTTTGTAATAATTTTAAACGTTCAACATGGAATCTGACTTTTCGTAATTTCTCTCATAGTTGCAACATTTCCCAATTTTGTTCACAAATATGAAACACATGGCGTCCTTAGTCATTTGTCCCATGAAGGTGAGTATGGTAAGAAATATTAGGACACGAAGTATCAATCTTTCACCAATTGTCTGCACTGCACGACCTTTTTGTGTACTAATTCACCGGGATTATTCAAATTGGATTATTCAAATGCATTTTATTGTATCAAATTACCTGAATTGCAATTTTGCTGAAAATCCTGAAGTTATCTCTAGCTCACATAGTGTTTTTGCGTTCCCTGATTATGTTGTTTGTGTGTCCTTTTGTCACGGAGGTACTGAGATGATTTCTTTATCTATTTCCATCCAGATGCCGCTGTTCGTCATGTTCATTTTGTTTTTCTTTGACTGTTTTCTGCAACATAACAGATGAACAGCAATCCAGGTGTCACCTAGTGCTACCCTCCCAACGAACACCTTCTCGTCGTCAACTTGTTTTAGCATGTGGTAGTGTTTCATTAGTTACCATTGTGAACCTCAGCTGTAGCTTAACGCCATTACCAGCTTGGGCAGGAGATGAGTCAGATAGCCAAGAGGATAAGGATGAGGGCGTCATTGGGGCAGTAAAATCGTTATTTGACCCTGACGAGAAAACAAAGTCTGGGAAAGTGTTGCCAAAGGCTTACTTGAAGTCAGCTAGAGAGGTGGTGAAGACACTGCGTGAATCATTAAATGGAGACCCCAAGGACATTGCTAAATTTAGACGGACTGCAGAAGCAGCAAAGGAGTCAATCCGAGAGTACTTGAGTGGTTGGAAGGGGCAACTAAAAGTAGTCAATGAGGTACCTTCCTTTGCTAACTTGTTTGAGTTCAATGCACATGGTGATTTCTCATTCACCTATCTTGAGATTTGGTCCGGTATTGTTAGCAGTGATTTCTAAGGAGAATAAGAACAAAATTTTAAGACTCATCCTTGCCTTAGTTACATTTTTTTGGACCATTTTGCAGTCATGTAATTTTGTTAGATCTTTATGATCTCTTGAATTGCTTAACTTTCTGTTTTCTCAGGCACATCTTATTATTTCTTTAAATATATATATATAAAAACTAGAAGGGTACGTGTGCAATGGTCCTATTTCTTTCTGCACTGTTGATTTCTTAAGCTTTACAATTGTTCTTCACTATATAGTTGCTTGACCACATTGCTCCAGTCCACTGCTTGTTACCATTTTAACCTCAAATGTTGGTAAATTTCTGTTTTCCTTTTCTTCTGGTGCTCTTTTGGCAACCATAAACCAGATCACGGTACTCTTTCGAGAGAGTAATTTCCTTCTTGAAAAATTGAAATTGAAATTGAAATTGAAAGATATTCTTCAAGGAAAATTCATTGTGTTTGATGAGTAATATCTGACTTGAATGCATGGATTGAATAATTGTTTTCTTTGCAATTTTTTTATTTTTTATTTGAAGTTATGTTTACCATATTTAGCACCTTTTACTCTCTTTTTTTGTGGATATTTTTATATTGTGGCTCTACTTGCAGGAATCTTATGTTGAGATTGAGAAAGCAATCAGATCCCTTGCCAGCTTCTACTCAAAGGCAGGTCCATCTGCGCCGCTTCCAGAGGGGGTCAAATCCCAAATTATTAACAGTTTAGACACGGCCGAGGAATTTTTGTAACACGAATTGTGCCATTATATCATGTCAACTACATCAAGTGTCCAACCAGCACACTTGCAGATGGAAATTCAGCCTCAATCTTTTGCTGTATCTATTTTTCTTTGGTTAATTAAGTCTCGGAATATTTTTGTATTGATACAGTTTTTTGATGTAATTCAATACGTGCAACTAGATTTGTCATTCTATATTTCTTCTTGACACGTTGAAAGATGGTGCAAGGGGCAGTTTAGTGGTAACAGGATCGTAATCATACAAAAACACTGAAAAATACAAAGTGAATAGAAAAGGAGGATTATACAACTTTTTGCATGGGTTAACAAATACAATTTGATGTTAGTTTTGTGACACTTCGGAAATTCTTGGAAACTATAAGATTTGTTTGGTTCAGTCTGTCGTGTGCTTTACAATTGTCATAAAACAAAAGTGTTTTCAGAATCCAATGCCACGGTTGTTTATGGATCCGGGGGATTACATTACTACACTGTGAGAACTATGGTTTAATGTGTATAGATTCGGGCAACAACGTCAAATCAAGGTCATATATATTTCTAAATAAGTGAGAGTGTTAGTACAAGGTGTTTCAATAAGATTGGATTTTTTTTCACCATTGGACTAAAGTATTTGGATTGGAATGAGTTTCATCTTTAATTTAAACAGCAGAGCTTGCAGGAGTGCCAATCAATTGTAGAAATACCATGAACAATGCAGTGCTTCTGTCTCAGGCAGTAACAAATAACTTAGAGCAAGATGGTACCTATCAGGAAAAGGAAAAATACAACATCATGGTTTAATATTAAAACAGGATGTTTCAAGTCCAAACACCTCACAAATCCAGCAAACAGAATTATTGGTAACTTTGTAGGAAACTTCAGAAACACAACTGGCAAATGAAGAACCCAGCATGTAAAATTATTAGAAAAATAAATTACGTCAAATGAAATACAACACTACTAATTTATTCTCTAGCTTTAACGGCCGATAACCTAAAACAAGAATCCGTCTGCCTTCTGCACTTTCAATGTCTTCAACATCCCTTGCCAGAACAGGAAATACAACACCATATTAGACCATTTTTTTGTGAGAGATTATTATATGGTCCGGGACTACATGGTCCTTGCCAATCACAACCCGCCAATGCAAACAAAAAACTGAATAAAGCTGACACATTTCCTTGCATGGCGGGTTGTGATTGGCCAAGACCATGTAGTGCCGGACCATGTAATAATTTCTCTTTTTTTGCCTTGTACTTCATCGAATGATAGTAACTGCAAAAGATGAGCAATCATCAGAACAATCTCAATGTTGTATATTTCGGGAAAAAAAGGAAGTTGGATACTACCTTATGGTTACCATAATCCACTTTTGGCATCATGACTTTGAAGAATCAAGAACGGGATAGAACACCTTTTGAGCTGCACATAGACAATAACCAGTGCAACTTTAGATTGAGTTTTACATGCCATGATACTAAGCATGAAGGTCAATGTACAGTTTTAGAAAATGCAGGAGAAGACTCGATTGTTTCCAAGCAGGCAAGGAAACAATTTATTGTACTTCATATTTACTCAAGCAGGCGAACCTACAACACTGAAATCTTACAATACCTATTAGCCCCCTATTTAGTTGGAAACATGTTAAAAATACACCAAATTGAAAAAGAACGACTCCAACAATCAGTTGAAAAAACACAGAATAAAGTTTTTCAGTTTTAAACCTGCAAATCAGAACACGGTCATCAAAGATAACCCTCACTCATGAAGGAATTATCCAAGGTTTATCTGAATAAAAAGGCACACTTCCTAGGCACACCTAGAAGTGAAAATGGAAACAAAAACTATTAAGCACTAGTAGCTATACACCGAGGAAGCAAGAAAAGTTTTTCATAACAAAGCCACTGTAATTAAATAGTAACGTAAACTTCCATTTAGCAAGCCAGATTTCAGAGATGGAAACACACCCCAATTAATAGTAGAACAGATTAGTGTGGAATTTGAGGGTAATTGAGAATCAAGCAATCTCTTTAATCAAATAAAAATTCATACCTTGGCACAGTCCCATGACGACGAGGATCATATTCTGTTGCTTGCCGAAGAGCTCTTGCAAAAGCCTTGAATGTTGCCTCAATGATATGGTGAGAATTCTTTCCAGCAAGCTGCTTCCACCAAAATTAAGATATTATGAGAATACTGGAGCTCAAATAAAAAACCATTAGAACATCCTAGCCAACTTCTTTAAGATTTACTGGCAAAATTAAATAAAATAAGTAACAATACTCCTGGCCTAAAGTGTGCCTGAAAAATGATGACAGTAACATTCACATCAAATTAAATGTATTACGAAAATTTATTTAACAAATAATAATTCACTCATTACAAAGTTTTTTTTTTTTGATAAGTCAATTTTTGCGACCAGAAAATAAATGATGTACAATAAGTTTCAAAATATGCTTTCGGTTACAGAGATACTAAAACAGGAGAGGAAAACACCTAACAATAAAAAAGTTTACTCACACCTCAAGAGGTTAGGAAACAAACAACAAACTCATTCGATATTGAAGATTTACAATCGGACCAATTGCCTAGGCTTTTGAACTGTATCTCAGTTGGGATCCTCAACATAAAGCCCATTTTGGAGCTCATCCAAGTAGTGGAATGATTCCTCTTGAACCTCAACAACAATGGGCACCGTAGACTCTTGAATGATATGCTCCGATTCTTTAAGAATGTCTGAAGCCACCTCAAAAGAAGTATGATGATTTAAGAATGGAAAGAGAAATATATTGGATGATGAAGCAAGAGGATTAGCTTTTTCAGAGCTATCCTCTTTTCCTTGGAAGAATTACAACATCTTTCCATTTTTTCCTTTTTACTTCCTCCCACTCTCTCAAATTTTGTTGAGAAGTTGAATTCTCCTTCGCTCTCCATTCTCGTTTTGGATGAGTAGTAGGTTTGGAAAGGCGTGATGGAATGGTATGGCCAAAAGAATTACAATTAACACATCTTTGAGGCGTCCATGGAACTTCAATCCTTATTTGAAAAGGATCCCCATTGACCATAAGTGAATTGACAGAGTTTAATATTTCTTCCTAAGAATGTATCGTCTCCTAAGAATGTATTGTCACGTCAAATTCAGTAAATAGATGAAAGGAACTTTCAGTATTGTTACCTGCCGAATGTGGAGTGTCATACCAGAAGTATTGACCAGAGACTGAAAAAAGTGCTCCACCAGCTGAGCATAACAGAGTTCCATAAATGCATCAGTTAATTACATTGGATAAATGTTCAAATGGGAAAGAGGGAAAAGGGAATTGAATAAATAGAATTAAATATAAAAATATAAAATTACAAAAAAAGAAAAGAAGATTAAAAAAAAATATTTGAAAAATTATATGAAGCAACTTAAACTAAAAGCACACCATTGTGTGAGCCAAAAATAAAAATTACATCGAAGATTGATTAATACTGATGCTAAGCCAATGTTCCTGTGCTAAACACTAACCATGCATAACATGTTTCACCCCACGCTAAAGAGGCATAATGACAAATGGTTGAAAAGAGGCTTGTGAATGTGGAAGTAACAAAAGAATAATCTACCTGAGTGTCGTATGTTCCAACTCTGTCAGTGGGTATGTGTAAATCATAACTTAAATGCGGCCGTCCAGATAAATCCTAAAGCAGACATAATAACAAAATAAGTAAATATATCAAGTTTGCACAAGAAATTAAATAAATAAATTCTGTTGGAACCCACAATAAATCATCAAAAAAAAGCAACAAAATAAAGTTTATATGGTTCTACTTTTTTTTTTTTTTTTTTAATAATCATAAGCGATAAGAAATTGAACGCTTGCCCACCTCCCAGTAAGATGCTGTGGAAGCACCATCCCCACTGTGAATCTGTGATACAAACAGCTTTGGGAAAGAGCATCAGGGAGCACTTGTAGAGTTTTATCAAGATAATTCACACCTAGGACAAATGTGTGTGTACTTGCATGTATGTATTAGTATGGTCATAATTTGGTGGAAAGCTTCCACCAAGCTGTCCCTTAGGTAGTTTTCTAAAGTTACCTTGTTCTTGCCACAACAACCTCTATATATCTTCCACTTGAGGTATGATTTCTACATTGTTAGTTCTGTAATTAGAATGGATTAAATGCTTTACAGTCCAAGGAGAATAGAAGGGCTTATCCTATACTGCCTTAAAGAAGTCTTTTGCTATACTATACAATACTAACAATACTAATATATAATAGTATATTGTATAGCACATAGTTGACAAAGGCACGCTGGGTGTGCGCCTCAGGCACTAGGCGCATCAAGGCCCAGCCTTGGCGTCTGGCATAGCCTCAAGTGAGGCGACTTCAATCAGGCACGCCTATTGGCAAGCCGCTGCAAGCGTAGGGCACATATGGGGCACGTCCGATTGAAACTCTCTTTCTTTTTGTTTTTTTTCTAAAGGTTGTTCAAATGTGATTGGTGCACATATATCTGACAGTGGACTTTACCACATATTATAGATGTAAATAAGAGGGTAAAGTACCCAAAGACCTCAAGTTCAAACATACTTGGGGGGGGGGGGGACAACACAACATAAAAAATTTATTGCAACGAAAAATAA
>JAOTQH010262995.1:0-11130 GCA_025631255.1 Cornus kousa | reverse complement strand
TTGAGTCCTTTGTTGTCTTTTGTATTTCCTTGGGCTGCGCTCCCCTTTTGAGCGTTTTTTATAATATTATTTTATTTTATTTATCAAAAAAAAAAAGTTTTGCTTGTTGTGTAAAAGTTGAACTTTGACACTGACATTGAGTAGCTGTTGTAGGCCTCATCATCTGTTATTACAATAAAAATAAAGTTAGTCTATAAAAGAAATATATTAGGAAGTAGAAACAATGTCACAAGTTATACCTCTTCTGTAAAACTTGAACTTCCACTTCCAACTTGACTGGTTGTTGATGTACTTGTATGTCCCTGCAAGCTCTTCTATAGTGTCAAACAATGTCACAAGTTAAAGGGCATTAGGTCATGACTAATATTAAAAGTCAGTTACCTGTTTTGGTGGACCTATTTTGCATGTTCTCTTGTTGTGCTCATAGTCTTCACACATTGAGCATTATAGGGATTTTCTCTTTCTAGCATCACTAGTTGCAGTTGCAGGCTCATCTTCATCTCTTTTCCTGGCTTTTTTTGGTCTGCAAGGCTTTTTCCTTGGAACTGGAGCTTCCACAAGGTTACAATGCACAAGAGTCCACAATCTTTGATCAGGTACTGGGTGAATCATACTAGAATGAGTTCTCATGTATGTTTCATTATAGAAACATGGATCACAGAACTATTCAATATCTACTCTTTTGTGTGTTATGGATGCAGTTGCATGTTTGCATGGGATGCTAGAAATCTGCCATCCTCTACAATCACATGACATTGGTCTAAGCTTGACTATATGTTTTCCTTCCTCATTTATAACTTCATACTCATCCTACCTTGCTGGGGTAACAGTACATGATATAGACTCATCAATCAATTTGTTCAATTTTTTCCTAATGTTTGGGGTCACTAATCCTACCTAAGCACTGCCCTATTTAGCCCACATTTGGAGTATGCTCATCAATTTGTTCCTAATACCATCAAGCAACCCTAAAATATGTTTTGACTTAAGCTTTCCAACCCAGTTGTTGAATGACTCACTAAAATTATTACTGACATGGTCACTCTTTACCTGCTCAGAAAATGCATGTTTTGACCAATTGCACACATCTATTCTTAAGACTCAATTATAAGCCTGAGTTGACACCTCTTTTATTTGCCTCATTAAATGTGTAATCATTATAGGCTCTAGCTGCCTTCCAAAAATAGGACTTCAAAAGCAAAGCTGGATACTTCTTTTTGAAGTTGTTACATAGATGTCTGCAACATAACCTATGGGTTGCGTGTGGGAAAACAATCCTCATTGCTTGTTCAAGACCTTAAGCACAAGTAAAAACAAAAATTAGATATAGAAATTACATGTAATAAATTAGATAAAACCATTGTGTGGGTAATATGAACACTTCAGTTTTTACCTTTTGCTGATCTGACATGAAGCATAGATGTCTATCCTGACCAAGTTCAACAAAACTTTGCAACTCTTGAAGAAAGAATTTCCAGCTTTCTTTGACTTCACTCTCCACTATAGCCACAACCAGTGGAAAAAGCCCATTATTCCCATCAAGGGCTATAGCAGACAGGAGCACACCACCATAAGGGGTCTTTAGGTGACAACCATCCAATCCAATGAATCCCTTGCAACCATTCTTGAATTCATATTGCATAGCTTCTAAAGACATAAAAATCCTTTTAAATGTCATATTAGGCAAATTCCTCTCAAGCTTCATGATACTACCAGGATTAGATTTGAAAATTTCATTAGCAAACTTAGGAAGCAAAGTGTATGCTTCCCTATGGTTTTCCTCTAACTCATCCATAACTTTCCTTTTAGCTCTGTATAGCTGCATGTGTCTTGCATCAACTTTGAATTGGTTCATCACTGTTGCATGCAATGAATCTTTTATACTCTGTCCAAGTTTTTTAGCAATCCATGTGGATGTTGCATCCCTCACAGTGCCACTCCTCACACAATTGTGTGGACCTCTAATTGTTTTGAGTTGATAAGTTACTTTATCCACCAAACGGAAAACATGTACCCTCCATGGACACCCCCCAATTGCACATCTGACGGTCACTCTTTGTTTCTCATTTTTTATTTTTGTTTATATTACATCCCTCTTGGACACAAAAATCAACCAAAATATCCCTAAAATGGTTCACACTGAGAAATAAATGACCTTTTTGTAACTTAATCTTTCCATCAAAACCTCTCTCAAATGGAATTCCATTCGTACAGTTTGAAAATGACCAAGCCCTTACTGTCTCAGATTTCTGCTGTTCAACATTTATCTCACACTCTTCTTCTTCCACATCCTCTTTGTCCACATACAAGTCATTATCAGATTCAGTACCAACATCATCTCCAGATTCATAGTCTGACATACCATCCTCACTATGGTTCTTTTCTTCCTCCACATTCCTATTCCCATCATCATTGTGAACTAGATTCTTCCCCTTCCCACTATTTTCCCATTCCTCATCTTCATAACTGAACCCAAATATATCATTATCATCTTCCAAATTATACTCATCCTCGGGCTGTCCTCCATTGTTCTCGTTTACATTGGTGTCATTGTTACTCAGATTAGTGTCATCATTGTCATTTACATTGGTCTCATTGTCTCTCACGTTACTGGCATCATTGTCGTTCACATTTGTCTCATTATCATCCAGGTTACTATCATCAAAGTTCCTATCATCAAAATCCTTGGTCTCAATTGAGCTAAATTCAGGACTTACATCAATGACAACCTTGTCAATATACAAGTCTATCAATCTCTTACTAGCATTTAATTTAAACATCTCTAACACATCTTTATATCCATCCACAGGCATTCTAGCAAAAGACCCAGGAACAACACAATACAAATACAGTGACAAAGGGACAGTAGGTGGAATATGAGATAAAGTTACTCCTGTTACATCTTTAACAAGATCAAAGATGCTATAAAAATTTGGATCCACACCAGTTATAAAAGTTAGGTTCCTCTTGAAGTGAACAGCAATATCATGAATTGATTCCATCATTGTAACAATTAAAATTGTTAAAAAACAAATAATAAACAAAAATTTACCCCAAACAATGAACTGAACAACTACCCCCAAAGTAGATAGAATTGCAATTATAAAAACCCTAAACTAAATCGAGTAATAATAAACAGAAACCCTAGACTAAATAGACAGTAATAAAAAACAGAAACCCTAAACTAATAAGAAACATCAAAACCCTTAACTCAGAGCACTTCAATGTTGCAGATCTAGTAGAAATTTTCACATACCTTTTAACTCAGAGCACTTTAATGCCACAGATCAGTAGGTTAGAGTTCCAATTGTATTCATGCGATGTCGCGCAAACCCTAACTCATTTTTTGCAAAAATGAACTTGGATTTGATGCCGAATATGGGAAGCGAAATCATTTGTTGATGCGATCTTTGGTAAATCCTTCCCTCTCTATCAATGCGAACTTTTGGTTTGGCAGAGCACATATAATCTCTCTCTCTCTTGAAGTGTTGAAATGATAGAAAACCCTAACTTACACAATCTCGTATTGCTAAGGCATATGAAGGGACGTCAGTTTTGGGAACAGAGGTACACATTGATGGCAATTTTCCCTCCAAAACTATATGTATAAGGCAGCTGTGTATAACTGACACAATGACGTCATGCTTAGTCAATAGCATATGGGTATTTCAGTAATTTCAGATGGCAATGTGGGGGTATTTCAGTAAATTTGACAGGTCCGTTAGTGTATTTGACGGTCCATCACACAAAAGGGAGGTCCGTGTAGGATATTTTCATTGTTAGGGTTAGTCCGAGTAAATTCCCAAACCATAGGGGAGGTTTGTGTAATTATGGCAAACCATAGGGGAGGTCTGTATAAATTACCCTTAATTTTATGTTTTATGGTATTGTTTGGTGTCTTATTAGTGTGTCAGTTGGTCAATGAAGCTGTTAGAGGAAGGGGGGGAGGGGAGCTGAGGTAGTAGTTGTGACCAAGGTCAAGGTAGAGGAGAATTTTGAAGGTGTACTTACTGTGAGAATGAGAGCTATAAGATTGCCAGTTATTGTGATTTGGTTGGTAAACCATGGGCCTCTGGTGATAATCACACTGCTTATCCAAGACTAGTACATTGCACCAGCATGTGAGTGCTTCTACTACTTCATTCAGTGCCTCTACAAGTGATAATTTTGTTCTTTCCGTTGAGGAGTGTAGTGCCATAGTTCAAAAGACACATCATATGTCTATTAATATTGTAGTAGTGACCTTTAGTCATCCAAAATAGTAAATAAAAGAAATATACCTAATAAATTCATAAACCTAATAATCTAATTCTAAGGAAAGAAATCCTAAATTTACATTTAGAACCCTAATAAAAGATTTTTTTCTTTTGATCTCTATCCTTCTTTTCCTTATGCCTGAAGCAAGTGAGAAGCATGTGTGGTGCATTGACTTCTTGTTCTCCATTAAAATATGTTTTCATTTTCACAAGTGAAAACAAACTCGAGTACAAACATGGAGAAACTAGAAAGTTAGTGTATCAAACCAAGATAATGAGTCATCTACTGGTATACATGATTTTTTTTTATTTTTTATTTTTTTTTATACGGCATTGCCACAATGGAAAACTTTGGAGGGCATAATACCATCTTGAGAAATTAAAGTTCATTCTGTGCGAGCTTGCTTAGAAAAAGGATGGCAAAGTCACATATACCCTTCCTTGAAAATGATTAGAGAAGATACTGTCTTCACTTGTAGTATTTTTTCGGGCTTTTTGGGTGGCCAATTTGTATCTGACATGTGTATTCTAATAGTCCTAATTATTAATGGGAGAGTAACATTGAAGGAAAACAAAGGGAAGGATGTTTGGAATTATATTTTGTGAGTTTGAGATATTACTTCTAGTGATGAAACTTTAATATTGAAACTCTCAATGAAATAATTTATTTCTGATTTGGTTCCGTAAGTCAATGCACACCTGAGTGCTAATGAAGTTGTGAAATTCCCAGCTCCTTTTTCCCAAAAAAAAAAAAGAAAAAAAAAGGAAAGAATAAAACAATATATTTTAAGCACCATGTACCGGTTAAAGTTTACTGAAGAGGGAACATGAAGTGCCCCCATGCATCATTCCCATGCTTTACTGCTGATATTTGAGTTCTTTTATAGATATTGTGTATCCATGTTAATGCATCTTATCAGTAAGGATACCCAAGCACCATGGTCCAGGCTTAAGCTTCATGTCTCAATGATCTTTGTGTGGTGGGGCTTCCCAAAGAGTTGGAGGAAGGAAGGCAAAGAGTGAAAAAGACTCAAATTCAGGTAATGATCGATTGAAGTTCCATTGGGAGAATCTCACATAAAATGGAATTTCATGGTGTGATCATTATAGCCGACATCTTATTATTGATAATTCTTACCCTGCTTTGTGGATGAGATTGAAAAATATATGTGCCGACTTATGTAGAAGTTAAATTACTAGAGTATGCAAAAGGAAAGAGTCAAAACATTTTTCTGGTAAGGTTCCATGGAGGTAATCCTACAACTTATTTTGTTGCAAATTTTGCATCCCTTAATTGATTTTGTTTTTTAAGTGGTTTGCTCCTTTACAGTCTTAATAGATCAAGAGCTTCGCCATGACAATTGTCCATCCCAAGGTGAACATCAATGAGGTGCTAGAAAAGAGACCTTCGCAACTTCCTTTGCAGCACCAACTGATTTTGGTTGGAAGAGCTTGCCTATTTCATTGGGGATTTGTTGGATGGTGGCTGGTGCTTTCTTGAATTTTCCTCATCTAGATTTCTACTTCAATGAGCTGTGGAAGGGAAAATTTATATGGTGATATTTTGGCTCTCATTTGGTAAATCTGGGTTGAAAGGACAATGGGATTTAATTGCACAAGTTGAGTCATATGAAAGTGGTCTGGTGATGGTCCAATACGGTTCATCTCCATGTAGTTTTTTCACTAACGAGTTTGACGGGCTCCCTTTTTATCCACCTAATTAGAGACCAGAAAAGAATGAAGGCAAAGACAGTGATGATGATCAATTAGAGACCATAAAAGATTTGGAAGATAGGTGGCAAAATTTGGAAATATTGTGAGGATCCAAAGACGAACCCAAAAGATTAAGAGTTGAGTATATCGATGACATCACATCCATAGGAATGGTACTGTTACAGTGTCTGACCATATATAAGGCTCTAATGTACACCAACGTTACAGAAAGGTGACTAATAGACAATAAATGTATAGGTGATGATTTGAGACTATTATGAAGAGTAAATATGAACTATACGTCAAAAACAAATCCTATGCCTCAACACTCGAGATTTGAATTTTATGATGTGTCAGTAAAAATGCACACTATTTGCTCATATAATGCACAGATGGAGCATAAAATTGAACTTTTTCTATTCAATTTGTTATTAAAACTACTAAAAGAGACATTCGAATGACTAAATATAGATACCGGGAGGTCTCTTAGGAATGACTAATGGTTGCTCGCTTGATTTGGAATAGAGTAATAGTAATATGTTCGATCTAAAACCTGAAGCAGCTCTATCTAATAACTTCTAATTGAGATATGAAAACACACTAGGTTGCACAAAAATAAAGTCATTTTTCCATCAATCCAAAGCCTAGAAAAGGTTTTATAAGATTAAAAAGGTCCGTTGAGCACCGTGTAGGTATGTCATAATAGATCTGAACACTTGCCCTGGATCAACTTCCGGATCATGATTGCTCTAGTGAATAACTAAGAAAACAGATAGATGAAGAATTTATTTCTGATAAAATCATATTGTAAGTTAATCTAAGACAACTGTGTCTATTACCACTATTCTTTTGGATTTCCTCTTATTGTTTTGGCACCTTGAACTTGGATTAATCATTCTTTTGAACTGGTGCGTTGGTCTAGGTTGCACATGGCAAGGGCATCTCAGACAGCTTCCTTTTATAATGAATCTTCAATCAATTTAACTTTAAACTTCCTAATGCTCGTGTCATTACCAATTCTGCAGTCAAATTACTCTCTGAGAGGATTAGCATATTTTTTGAATCCTTTGAGAAATTATTAATGGTATCATTCCTCACATCCATTTGAAGCTCCCCTTTGAGTATTTTTGGATTTCAAGGAGTGTGTTGCACATGCACAGTCATTGTTGTGCTTCTTTTAGGTTCGAATGCAAGTTCTTTGTTCCCTGTTCCATAGTTTCTTTTAGAAATTGGCCATGTTTATTTTGTCTTGCTAATAAGAACCAATTACCATGGAGTGTAGGTCGTGAGTTTAATTTCTCATTCACTAAAGGAAGAAGAAAAAACATCTATGAATGATTTAATTCTCTTGATCCTCACCGCATTCTGATATAAGACAGGGTAGCTTAATAAGGGAATCTTATAAACGTCGAGTGCACAAGGCAGGCTCTAAACTATTTATTCAATAGGCAGGATTATCCAAATCCTTTACATTTTTATGTCCTTTCTTGAATATTATCTGTTTATCAGTGAATTTAATTCCACTATGTTGACTCTGTCTTAGATCTTCCACTCTAATTCGTTATGGCAATGTGAAGTATCAATATCAATATTTGCATGCTCGTGGGAATTATATTTTTTTTATCAAAAGGATTCAGTTGTATAACCCCAAGGTTTATGTTTCTGTGCAGTTCATGCCCAAGAAAGGGGGGACCCCTAAGAAGAATGAGATCATATTTGCAGCCCCAACAGGAGAGGAGTTCTCTAACAAAAGGCAGTTGGAACAGTATCTGAAATCACAACCCGGCGGTCCAGCTATATCAGAGTTCGATTGGGGAACAGGTGAAACCCCAAGGAGATCAGCCAGGATCAGTGAGAAGGCAAAGGCAATTTCACCACCAGATAGTGAGTCCCCGAAGAAACGAAGCAGGAAATCTTCTGCGAAGAAGGATATCAAAGAAAAAGAAGTTTCCCCTGAAGAAACTGAGGTGGTGAAAGAAGTTCACATGCAAGATGTAGAAAAAACTGAAAAGGATAATGCAGGTTCAGAAATTGAGAAGGATGAGGTGGTGAAAGAAGTTCACATGCAAGAGGTAGAGAAAACTGAAATGGACAAGGCAGATCCAGAGATTGAGAAGGATGATGTGAAGGAAAATACAGACGGCAAAGCAGAAGATGCTCCTGAAGAAGCCAAGGTTGGCCAAAATGTTGAAATGCCTACTGATTCTGAAGAACACAAGAAGAACGCAAAAGGAGAACCGGGAGATTCAAAAGAGACCAGAGTTGGGCAAATAGCTGATGTTTCTGAAGTAACTCAAAGTGATAAAGGGAAAATGGAGGATGTGCAGGCTCAAGAAAAGGAGGAGCAAACACCAGCTGAGGCAGAGAAAGAGAATGGCTCTGGGCAGCAGGACAAAACAGATGCAGGCATTACCGAGGAAAAGAAGTACGAAGTGGAAGGACAGGTGGAGAAGCATGAAAGCGGTGTCTTTGGCTGTGTAGGAGAAACTGAAGAGAAAGCAGCAGCGAACGGAAATAACGCAAAAGAAAATAATGTGATGGACCATGATATGAGCAAGAAAGCCGAGGGAGAAGCGATCGAGAATGGCAGCCTCAGCAACAAGGCCAGTGAGATCAACCCTTGAGTTATCATATAGTAGTAGAATAACTTGATACTTCTCTCAAACCTTTCTGACCTTCATAGGTTTGTGGGTTCCTTCAGATGAGTAGTGTCTGTTGTTATAATAATATTCTGATTGTCCATGGAAAAAAGTATGTAAAATAATAGATTAGGCCTGCTGGAGCTTTTGTTATATTGAGGGGACATGTAGTGTGCAGAGATCTTTGTAATCACTATCTTAGATCATAGTATAGGCCTCCAATTCCACAGCTTTTGTTGCATTGGAGGGACTCGTAGCTTGCAGAGATCTATGTAATTTATGTTGTCAAAACTGTTATTGCAATAAGTACTTACGTATGCAATTACTGATCCTATGAACTCATATTCTGGTTCTTTCTGGGGTTGTTCTCTCATTTTTTATTTTATTATTATTATTATTATTATTATTATATATATATATATATTGCCCTTCATATATTTAGGTTCTCTCATGTTAATGGCCTTTGGTTTGGTTGAGAAAAATGAGAAATGATATTTGGAAATGCTAGCTAGTACCCCATAATTTATCCTCATTCTTTCAATCTTTCAGGCAAAGTCCAATAATCTGAGTTGGGTCTAATGGGAAAATTACTACTGGCCCATCAAATCTTATTTAATTGTATGAATTGAAAAGAAATTAGTGTTCCACCAAATCCATCATTTTTATAACATTTATTTATTAAAAACTATTAAAAATTTGAACAATTTGAGTAATTCGAAAAAAATTATTAAACCCGAAACAACATGACTCAAGATTAAGATATAATGAATTGAACTTGGCCTTACTTGAAGTATTATTATCAAAGCTCGTAGTCTAATGACATATTTTGGTCACGAATTCAAGTCTCTAGTTATATGTTATTTGTTGGGATTTAAAATTTTTTTAAAAATAATAACAATAAGGCAAAAGTCGCACTCACGGTTTTTCTTGCATGTTAAGAATGACTATGAAATGGGTCAATCAATCGATTGCCACCCTTACTTTTCTCCTCTTACTTTTACATCATTCCCAACCTTTTTCTGGTTCCACAAATGTGTCACTTTATATATGTATATATGTATATATTCAACTACCCAGATTTGTAAAAGTAGATTCCCTTGCGTGTATTGTGGCAATTGGTTTTTGGAAAAAGCCATCCCATAATGTGGCTTTTGCATGTTTAATCAAACCAACCTTAATAAATATCACACGCACCATGCATTTTCTCAGGCCAGCTTTAAAGACAGTCCTTTTGAAGTCACATATACTATATTACTAATACCGCACCAAGTAAAGGCTCACTCTCAACACTCACCCACAAAAGAATGAAAGAAAGGGATATTTGGTCCAAACAAGAATAAGAACAACCAAAGTATCTTCACTTCCATTCTCATTTGTCTTGTTCTCCTTTTCTTTCTTTTTTTCTTTGCAACCAAATTATACTCATCATAACTTCAATTACTTCTTAATAATAATTAAGAGTAGTGATAGGTTTTTTGAACACGGAACCCTAAAAATCATTCCAAAACCAACGTGAGCATTTAGTATTGCTCGATGCTTTTGAAAAAGGGTAACACCTGATTAATCGGGCGTTAAGATGTATTATGATCACAATTGAAATAATATTTTAAACGTTCTAGTCTTGACTATTAAAAGAGTAATTTGATCAATGTTATGAGATTAGTGACATTAAATAAATAAATGTATATGATTAAAACTTGATGTAGAAGGCTTTTTCTCTTTTGGGTACTTTTGTAATTAAAAGGTGAAAAAGCTGTACAAACAAACAATGAGACTTGAAAGAGAAAAGGTTAGGTGGAGGTATAGGTAGGAGATTCTTTCTTGCTAAGCTAGCTATTGCCAAATTTCAGCTTAAACAAACAAATCAATCATTAACAGAACACACAAAAATTGGGTGGTTACACACATCCTTAATAATGGAGAAAGTATATTCTAAAATAAGTATATAGATATGATTAAATATATGTGTATATATCTTACCGTCCTATTATAACTAATAATCACAATCGATCTTGAGGCGTTGAATGTTGTGATTAATGTAACAATAATAATAAGAATAATAAAATATTTGTAATTTAATTATCTCTAAAGTTTGATTGTTAATTTTGATTTTTCTCCTTTGAGAAGGAAAAAGAAAAGGAATGCTTTTGGAGGTTGAGATGCTGCTATCATCAATTTAAGCATATTCTTAGCAAACTGGAGGTCTCAAGTTGGTGCACTTGTAAAATAGAATCATAATGTTAGGTCTGTTCTCATAAATAAAGTATGTAATATGCCCACTAATTAAACCAACTAATAAAGTTTTTGTTTTTGTTTAAATATAAATATAAACATAAATTGAATTAATACCATTTTATGAATTGAACTAATAAGGCTTTATCAAACCAGAATAATTTTTTTATTTATTCATTTTTTTAGAGAATAAAAGGAATTTCTAGGAGTGGGAGAAACACGTGAAAAAAAGCGAGTGAAACTTATTAAAAAAAAAAAAAAAATAGCTTTCCGGAAATATCCCTCCCCTT
>JAOTQH010262984.1:0-11131 GCA_025631255.1 Cornus kousa | reverse complement strand
GTGCATAACTTAAATGGGCTTCTGAATAAGTAAATAGACTTTGGCAGAAATATAAATTGCTTTATACAATTATTACTACCTACTACAATCTTCACACATCTTCTAGTTGATCCTGTAACATAAGAGAAAATTTGTTGTTACTCAAACTAACAGCCATTACATAGAATGAACTTTGTGATAGATAGTAGTTAATTTTGGTCTAGCACTTACCAGTAGATCGTAACTTGGGGTTCGGATTGGGTGTTTCAGAATCTAGGATATTAGGATTAGTCCCAGCAAGACTACCATCCGATTGGTTCAATTTGAACAATTCCAAGCCATTCAAAATCGCATCATAGAAGAAAGGAAGGGAATCAACGTTAGGGCACAACGCGAGCCACAAGTCCTGTTTGCTCCGGCGACCGTCAACATCCGGGACCCACACAACAAAGTCTCTGTAAACTGGAATTCCATTTCCACCACTCCAGGCAATCACATCAGCTGCTTCCACAGCCGTCTGATTGCTAAGATATATATTGAACACCCTCATATTCACTTCTGTCAGCTCCGTCTGAAACTCGCAGAAATGAAGTCTGACGAGATAATAAAATCCTGAATCAACACCAAAAAACCACGTCAAATTATACATTAAACTAAAGTTGCCCATCATCCTTGCCGAATTATAAACAATCTCAGGTGCAGTGTAAGCCGGTGTTGCCGAAGTGTAATGGATCGGAACATCCGACTGAGGATCTAACCCAACAGCAGCACTAAGTATATAATTTTCATCTTGATCCCACATCCGAAACATGCCGGTGTCTTCATCTTCGTCGACAGTATCACCACCAACGTTTAACCGGTAAAGGGTTTCAAGAACAGTGTTGTTATCAAAATAATAAAAAGTATCCTTGCCCACGAATGGGATGTGTGCATCATTGGCATGCTGGTAGAGATTTTCAGGCATTGAAACGAGTTCGATACCATTGATAAAGGCGTATGAGTTTGGAGATGGTGAGAAGGTTATGTTAAGAAGTGTTTGGTTATCTTTTAAGTTGATGATGAATTCTTTCTTGAGGGTTGGAAGTGGTAGTACTGTGCTATCCAACATTTGATAGGATTGTTGGGCTGAAGTAACTGTTAAAAAGGCACTGAAGTTGTTTAAGAGAGTGTAGTGATTGGAAGTGACGGAGAAGAATGATTGGGATGGGTCGAGACCGGAGTAGATACAAGGGTAGAAGTAGAGACGGAGGAATTTGGGGCCGGCGGTGATGGGGAACGTGTAGGTGAATGAGGAGTGGAAGATACGGGCGGTCAAAAAGGGGACCGTGGGGACGGAGGGGTCTATGTTGGAGGCGTTGGAGGGTGATGATGAGTTGAGTGCGGTGTTGAAGACTGAGAATTTGGAGTTAGCATCGCCGTCCCAGTTTCGTCCGTCGATGGAGGTGGTGTTGGAGGATGAGCCGCAGTCGAGGAGGACATAATAGGTGGGAGTGTATGGTGGTGTGGTGACGGCGGGGCTGGTGGGGAGGAGGAGGAGGAGATGGAGGACAGTGGAGAGGTAAAGAGTAGTGAAGGTGTTCATTAGTGTTGAAACTACAAATTGATTGGGTAGTGAATTGTTTGAAGCTAAGTGGGGTGAAGATAGGCTCATTTATAGCCTTTACCAAGTAACCAAGTAAGAAAAACTTAATAGTTAATTATGCAACGAATAAGGAAGTCCATAAAAAAAGTTCTTGGCTTAAAAATTATAATTAATTATAAATGTTCAATGTAAATATCATTGTTCTAACTTTAATGGGCAAGGAGACAGTGCAAGCAAATTGGGGAGTAGATTGGCTGGTTTATAAAGTCTTGGTTGAGTGAGATAAACTTTAACGGCAAATAATGCAAGCCAGATTTGAATAGAAGTTGATGTTCGTAGTGTAAGGGAGTAAAATACAGGATCTATGTTAAGAATTGGGAATTTTAATTCTTTTCTATTTCTTTTCGGTAAAGCCAAATAAAACTTGGATTGCGAAAAATAATAGATATGAAGTTTGTTGATGGTGTCTTCACCAAAGAATACAAGGAGAAAATTTTATTTTTTTATATTTTCCCAGCAATAGTTAGTAGTTACGGGGATTAGAGGTGTGACGTGGGTGGGACTAAACAGAGCAACTAGATTCACGCCCGAAAATTTTACACGAGTGGGTAATTTACTTAAAACCGTGGGATAAAACAGTGTTTAAGTTTTAAAATCCAAATTTAAGTTGAATATTGTTTGGGCAAAGGTTTTAGTGACCCGAAGAACTCAAAAAATTCAAAGAACTACAAATATAACAATAATTTATAACTTTTATATTTAAGATTAGATTATTTATAGTATCATCAATCTTGAATCCATCATATAAGATCGTATTATTGTTATAAGATCCAAACATGAATAGAGATTATTACTATCTTTTCATTTCTTTTCTTTCATAATTTATCCAAACATAAATAGAGGTTATTCCAATTATTTATTTTATTTTATTTTCTCTCATAACTAATGTTACTATTTCTTTTCTTTTTTTTTCTTTTCTTCTCGATGGAGGGATTTGGAAGGAAAAGAAGAAGAAAGGATAGCAACTTTTGTTTTTAGATTGCCACCAAAGAGAGAAAAGAAAGGATTTGGGTAAATTTGGAGGGATAACTTATCCCTCTAAAACCCTCACTAGTTATCCTTTCAAAAATAAGAAGATTTGGAGAGAAATGATAGAAAGTGTGTAATATTTTCATAATACAAAAAATGACATCAACAATTTTAAAAAAGAAAAATTTATATGACATTTGAGTCCCACCTAATTTTAGGGCATTCAAGCATTCCCAAAATGATATGTTACGTACAATTTATGTTACGAATGCTTAAATGCCCTAAAAATTTATAATACCCTTTTAACCCGGAAAAAAAAAAAAAATAAAAAAAAAATAAATGCCCTTCACCATGAGAGCTCTCTTCGATCTCCTCTTCTCCAAGCCCGGTGTTGCTTTGACATCTTCAACTTCCTTTTACAATCCATAATTGGATACTGATCAAGATCCTCTTTATGTGCACAGTTGCCATTTCCTCCATTTTTGTTAATAAACAGTAGTTACCATAGTGGGTAAAAATGTGTAATTGTTGTATACACAATTTTCATATATAAATTTATATATACACTGTTCACAATTACACTTCTTCCCTCCCTTATTTCAGCAAACCATTTGAAAACAAATTGAAATCTTGCCATTTTAGTTTCTTGTCTCCTAAAATATCTATCAACCCATTTCAGATTTTGATTTCTTTCTAAATAGAAGCAGGAAGTAGCCTTTATTCTCTCCCAAAATTTGTATGTTTCGATTTGTTTCCAAATAAAAGAGAGAAAAAAAAGCCTTTTCTACTTATTATCTTATTTTCTTTCAAATCTCGATAATTTTGATTTGTTTCCAAAACGAATCACAGATCTATTTCACCATCATTTGTTTCTACAAATTTTTCCTTCCCTTCCTTTGTATGTAAGTCATTTTATTTCAAATTAAGAGAGTAATATTGGAACAGAGTAACATCTGGACTGACATGATTTTTTTGTTTAATTATTTGTGTACTGCATAATATCACAAACAGTTTGTACATAACATCCCAACGGTTTGTAAATTAAGTCAACATAAATTGTATGTAACATCCCAACATAATCCTACGTAACATCCCAACATAATCCTACTTAACATCCCAAATAATAAGTCGTTTGTATCCCAAGCATTACGTATTTTATTTCATGCTTATGTTATATGTAAAATCTCAACAAATTGGGAAGAGTAATCAGATAAGAAAAAAGAGACTAAAAATTGAAGTTTAGATGAACAAAGCTTAGATCTATGGATGATATTCTCAAGTTTCTGCATAATACTTTAGTGAAATTACATGGGTTGTTGTGAAGCCAGTTTTGGAGTGTGTTTGGGTTTTGAAGTGAACCTTTCAAGTTCAGAAGTTGCTATAAGTCCTTGGAAAGTTCATTAATAAAAGCTGATGAAGCTTTTAGAGAGAGAAAGGAAGACGTTGTATATATATACATATGGAATACAATATTTAAAGCTTTTATATATATAATATACAACTTAAAAGATGGGTGGTGAAAAAATAGTTACCCAATATTTTTAATTGATGTTACACATTCTCAGACACTTATTCAAAAAAGGAAAAAATGAAGCAATGTGAGACTGAAGGTAATCCTTCACCGTAATTGGATACATCGTCAAAAGAGTGTGTTTGAGCCGCCAGAAACTCACTGACACCATTTGAGCTCTCTTTTCCTCTGTGTTCTTTGCATTCCAAGTTTGAGTTGTGTGTTTTGGCTTCACGTCTGCATGTAACTCACCTCACTTTTTCCATTTTTGTCATTTTAAATAAAAGCATTTGTTTGGGTTTTGCACACACCGACAATGTAGGTTGGGAAATAGTTAACTATGTTTATGTGGTTGAATTGTTGATTGCTTCTCTTTAGGCATATCATATTTGGGTCCGCTAATTATTGATTTTTTTGGCCGATTGGTGTTTTATTCTGTCATTTTATAAAGCAAAATTAATGAAGAACATAGTTGAAATTTTAATGCTGGCATTGTGGTTCTGAATTACCGGCTATGAAGAATGTAATTTTGGGTGGGATAGGTTTTACTAATATATATGAATTGATTAAATATTACCTTATCTTTTTGTTATTTATGTTATTCTAGTTGGATAGAAATTAGAATAGCAGAAGGATGAGAAAGAACCAGAAAAAAATATTCCAAATGAATGAAATCCAAAATCAAATGATGGAAGTGTTATAATAATTTAGTTATCATTGTTTCTCCTTTTCCCTTCTGCACCTTTTTAAAGTAAACATGCTGTCATTTATTTTATTTTCTTTCCTAATTTATCTGCTGGACATTGCTATCATTTTCGTTCTTTTGTTCTCTTTCATAACTAAAATTAACCTATTTTTTATCTTTTCTCTCTGATATTCATCCAAATGAAACCTAAAAATCTAAACATTTATCACTCAAACAACACCACCTAAAAAGAAAATTTTCACTTCCTTTCTTTTCCTACCATTTTTGGTCCAACTAAAATACAATTAATGATGACAAACGTGGGGCCGGTTCATGATCATTGTTCATTTTTTTTTGTCAAAGGGCGGTGGGAGAAACGTCAAAGAAATTAATCGGGTGACTGAACCATATTCAATCAACACTACTGTAGGTTGACTGGAAAGTAATGGCGCGGCCAGTGTAGGGTACACATTTTGTGTATTTAGATTGACTGGAAGGTCATGGTGGGTGGGCTCACTGTAGATTTCAATAAAGTCTATTAGGCATAAATTAATCGGTTCTAGAACTTGGCGGTAATAATGCAGAAGTATTTTGTTCCAGTATAGGATAGGATGGGGGTTTAGGTGGAGTTTGTAAGGATTGAAGACTTCCTTTCAACATTTCTACTCTAGTAGTCATTGATATATGAACGATTAGTCTGAATCTCACTATGCTCATTTTCCTCCTTGTTAATTTCTTTTTTCCTAGCCATTTGTAACACCAGTAAGATCCTCATTGTATTCCAACTATTACTGCTCCAATATTTGTTTTTCCACCAACCATTTCAAGAACCATCATTCTAAAAATAACTGTAGACATCAGATTTATGAGACACCCCTCCCAAACTCTCATAAATTAAACACTTCAAGAGCAATGTATCCTAAGTACTGTTCCTCTTGCACCTACTATCCACATAGTACTCTCTCTCTTCTGGCCCAATTTAGTAAGGCCGAAATCAATAATTTTGGTACAGAAATTGTCATCCAAAATAATGTTTTAAGGTTTTATATCGAAATAAACAATCCTTGTATTACAACCTCAGTGTAAATACTTTAGCCCTCGAGCAACACAAATTACAATTTGGTACAATGTTTTGCAATCAAGATGAAAGTTTGAATTTGGAGATCCATCATTATAGATGAGATATATAGAGGCATATACCCTCAAAAAGATATATGAAAATTTCTCAGAAATTCTCTTATGCAGTCTTGTTCTTAATTTATGTGTGTTTGTATTAATTTTGATGACTATTCCAAAAGGGAGAATCAAATATGGACACACCCACTCAATGCGCTTTCTTTTTAAAATTAATGCATACCAAAGCAAATGCCATTTGTAGTTTTTTAACTATTGCAATGTTTGTTTCAAGATATATATATATATATATATATATATAAATATATCAATTTAATTGGAGATGTATAGCGTTACTCTGTCTCCTCCCTTTGCATATCTTGGACAAGTTAAGAAAACTTTAATAGGCGGGGAGAACCATTAATTAAATGACAACTGGCAGTTTTATATGGAGCCCATTAATATATATAACATGCTATTGTTTTATATTTCCACTCAATAGAGACGTATTACTTTATCGCTCACGAGATATCAAATATATATCACCGCTAGCAGCTTCAGAAAAAGAGATGGATCGAGTAACCCATGATGAACAACTAAAAAGCTAAGGAGCCTGAAGTGTAAAATGCATTACACTCACGGACTATATATATACATATAGACACCATATATAGCAATGTTATGTTATATATATCATTCATACCATGCCCATGAATCCCTCAACAATAGTAGAGCAGGTAACATTAATTACTAGCTAGTATAGCCTAGCACTACTACTACTACTATAAAATGTAGATATCAGTGAAGGAAGCTTTCAGTGTTTGTATTCAATCAATCACTAAAACAAATATATACACATACATATATATATATATATGGGGAGTGGTAAAGCTGTTTTGAGTGAATATGTTTTGGTGGTTTATTTGTTGTGGTTAACGGTACTAGCAGGGAGGGGTTGTTCCCAAGAGCCCCAAGTGCCTTGTTTCTTCATCTTCGGTGACTCATTGGTTGACAATGGTAACAACAATGGGATACTTACTCTTGCAAGGGCCAACTATAGGCCTTATGGCATCGACTTTCCACAAGGCACCACTGGCCGCTTCACCAATGGTCGAACATATGTAGATGTTCTTGGTAATTAATTATTGTAATGTTTACATGATGACGTCATTCTCCATTCATATAAAACAGTCAAATACGTTCGACTTTAGATGCTATATTATTTTTCTTTTGTTATATATGTTTCAAAGGTCCCAAAACTAGCCACACTCCATTGCATCTGATGAGTGCAATGGAGGGTCCACTTTCATTGCATCCAAGGGATGTAATGTTCAGTTAGGTTTTTCCTACGTTTTCGGCTCCGGTAACTCGGTAACCTAATCTCAAGTCTCTCGGAAGATATACATACATATATATGTAGATATTATACTACAGTTGATTTTTTGTTGTTTTTGATTGATATTTGCATGCAGCTCAACTTTTAGGGTTCCCAAATTACATTCCGCCGTATGCAAGAACTCGGGGCAATGCACTAATTAGAGGAGCAAATTTTGCATCAGGAGCATCTGGCATTCGAGATGAAACCGGCAACAATCTGGTATATATAAATTACTTATACTAGTGCAAAAATAACAAAAATCAAGTTTTTTCCCAATCACTTGATATTGGCAAAACATGAATCTCGTGTTTACATTCTTTAAAGCCATAGTCTTAGTCAGTTCATATACTACTTATAGAATTGCAAGCAACAATAAATTAATTAGGAGAGGATAGTATACCACTTTTCTTGTTCGTGGATGATATTTTACACACAACATATTATTAAAATTTATACCATCAAAATACTTGCTTTACCTTTCCCCAAATATATATATATTAGTAAAATTGATATATTATATTATTGTATTATATGGATCCATGCAGGGTGATCACATGTCGATGAACCAGCAGGTTGCCAACTTCGGTAGAGCGGTGCAACAAATGAGTAGGTACTTCAGGGGAGATTATAATGCACTCAATAGCTATCTCAGCAAGTGCATTTTCTATTCGGGAATGGGAAGCAATGACTATTTGAACAATTACTTTATGCCTGACTTCTATTCAACTGGTTCCGATTACACCCCAAACGCTTTTGCTGCTTCACTTCTCCAGGACTATTCCCGCCAGCTAACGGTCAGTTATATATACATATATATTTATATATACAGTATTACACTATATCTGAAATAGTGTAATACTATAAGTTTTTTGCTCATTGATGAGCAGGAGATGAATTCTGTATATATATAACGATTATTGTTGAAAGTAAAATGAAGAATGTATAAATTTGATTGTATATGTCATTAAATCTTCAGCAATTATACAATTTCGGAGCTCGTAAAGTAGTTGTAACAGCAGTTGGTCAAATCGGTTGCATACCCTATCAGCTTGCTCGGTATAACAGCAACAATAGCAGCAGCAGGTGCAATGAAGATATAAATAAAGCAATTATTCTCTTCAACTCCGGCCTCCGGAAAATGGTCGATCGTTTTAATAAGGGGCAGTTGCCTGCAGCAAAATTCGTATTTCTGGATTCATACCAGAGCACCAAAGACCTTGTGCTTAATGCACGCTCTTATGGTAATACCTACGTACCTTATATCACCCTAAATTTGGCAATACTATATAAGGATATATATATATATATATATATATATATATTCATGACCTGATTATAAATTCTATATATGATGCAGGATTCGAAGTGGTAGACAAAGGATGTTGTGGGGTGGGAAGGAATAATGGGCAGATAACATGTCTTCCTCTGCAACAATCTTGCGACGACCGCCGGAAGTACTTGTTTTGGGATGCCTTTCATCCCACTGAAGTTGCAAACATCGTTCTCGCCAAGAAATCATACACTTCGAAATCACAATCGTATGCGTATCCGATTAATATTCAACAGTTGGCTATGCTCTAGGATCAATGGACGTTTTTAACTACAAAAATAATATGATTAGTGTTCTTATTAAAATGGTTAATGAGTTTATGTATCATTTCCAAAATGACTAATTGTAATGTCATTAATGTGTGCTTCTTTATGTTTAGCATTGTATGCTTACTTTTAAGAATTTCCATATTAAAGTAAACGGTTATCTTTTATTTTTTTGATACAACGTTCCGAAGTGATGTATACATGCGATTGCATTTATGTAATTAGAGATGATATTATCACTATAACAGTATTTATGATGACATATGTTGTCGTTTTTTTTGGATCTTTCAATTTTTCGAGTCATGATACAACATTCCAAAGTCGACCAATATATGTAATTACATATAATTGCATTTATGATGGCATCATTCTCTCACATAAAAAAAATCATATATATCCATCTTCCAGATGCGATATCATTTTCCTTTTTGTTAATGTGAGCTACTAGACACCGTCATTATAAGAGTAAATCTCTATTTTGTGGTTACGAGAGAGGGAGAAATCAAAAGGATAATATGCAAATGACAGACCCATAGGTATTTATAGAAGTCCGGATATCTGTTCGTCACAAGACATATAACCATACCCAATTGAATCTAAAGGTCACACTGTTTCAGTAATTAAACGCAATAATTCCAAAATCATAAATCCCATATCGTATAGAGTGAGTATAAGCTGTGACTTTAGTAGTTTGTTTAGCAAAAGTAACACTATAAATGAGGGACTCGATCATCTAAAGTAAAAATTCTTTATATTTACATAAGTTGAATTAGATAGATGTTATTATGTGACACATTAATGATATCTAGGGCATATATTGTACCACATGATACATCAAATAATTAACTTAAATTATAAAAGTGACGTCGTTTTAAGGTAATAGAAAGAAACCCCATCTAACATGTCTTTGTTACGTGGCTGTAATTCTCAAATTCATTGGCGGAATTAATCATATTTTGATCGCCGGACGTCACAATTTTACTGCCAATATTATCAGCCTAATCTTGCTTGTAATTCACAGCACACTCAGAATTCAAGTTGCTATTTTTCATGCAAAATTTTATTCTATTATACATGTTTGTGTATATAATATATTGAAATTTTCGATTAAAGAACTTGTGCACCAAAAATTTTTGAAAAATAAAATAAAATTTCAGAAAGAATAATTTGTGCACGAACAGTGAGGAGAGAAAGGAATTTGAAATCTACAATCAGAATTCAAGTTCCCACTCCCCGTGCAGTATTATTACACATATTTGAATTAGATTCAATTTAAATTGAATAAATTTTTTTTTTTTAGGAAAGTAAGTTTTATTTATAAACAAGTGTTACAGAGAATCAATCAACGCCTTGCAGGGGAAGCCCACGAATAATGTACTACCCCAACTAAGAAGAGAAGCAAACCAACCATAGAGGCAAAATAAAGAACACAGGCATTAACCCAAACAAAGAGCCCCAATTCGGCCCAGCCCAAACAGTATAAAAAAGACACTTCTAGTCTACGAAACCCTAGCCTAGATTGAATAATTGTGCACACAAGGTTTGATCTGCACAGAGAGGGGTGGGGATGGAAGTCATCTGTTTTTAAATTTGTTCTCCAAAATGTTTTAGGTGTCAAGTATTTTTTTTATAAAAAAATGATGTGATGCATTATTAGCCTTGAATTTATATACCATATTACTTGTCAAGTTTATAATAATTCAACTTATCAATGTGGCCATTTTCAGGAGCCGCGAACCATTCTTGCGTACTCAAAATTACTATTTACGTTTGTGTACATGATCGTTTTTATGAAAAACTCTTTCGTTTGCGTTTTGAGCCTCCTACGGACACTATTGAAATATTTTTTGAAATACTTGTCTGCCATGAGCACCGAAAGGTGTTAGAACTCAAATAATGTAGTACTGTAGAAAAACTGATCAGGCCTAGGTCCAAACCCGAGTGATATTAGACAATTAATATTTTAAAACGAACATATTCATTAAATCCATAAAAACTGCTGAAGCATTGGTTAAACCAAATGGCATCACTAAAAACTCATAATAGTCATACTGTGAAACAAACCAACATCCCAAATGTTTTAACTTAGAGAGAGTCCTGGTCCATGAATGAGATCCGTAGACTAAGTCAAAAATTTGTAACTTTTTTTTCATCCCTTCGTGAATTGCAACTAGTCACAACTTTTTTATTCTCTAATCCTTTGGGTCGTTGCCTTACTCACAAGTTGATATAGAATTAATCACAACCACATATTTAGCT
>JAOTQH010262953.1:0-11133 GCA_025631255.1 Cornus kousa | reverse complement strand
ATCTACAACATTATCTTGAAACAAACTTACGTGATGCCTAAAATTAACGTAAAAGCAAATTTATAGTTGTCTGATATGAGGGTTTTTATTCCTTATTTTTTTTTTTTATTTCAAGAAATTAATAAAGTGGCAAAAATAATATTCCAATACAGCATCATCTAGCTCCTCTATATATCTTCCATCCATCCCTAGCTAGCTAGTTCTATATTGCTTGGAATGAAGTGGTGAATTTATGTATATTATTTATCGGGAAAAAATTTATTCACCGAAAAAAGAATTTATATATATTGCTTTACTGCTGCCTTATTCACCGAAAAAAGAATTTATATATATTGCTTTACTGCTGCCTCCCTCCTGTAGGACTGTGGGCCGTGTCTCAGTTCCAGTGTGGCTGATCATCCTCTCGGACCAGCTACTGATCATCGCCTTGATAAGCTATTGTCTCACCGACTATAGAAGATGCAACAGTACGCGACCGACGTGATGGAGGTGCCAATACACGGACCGGAGTCTAAGGAAACCCACCTCTTCACAAATGCCAAGAAAGGTGCTTGGAATGATGTGGTGAAGTTGTACAACGATCACCCAGAGGTTCACAAGCTCAAGTTCAACACAACAGGGGACACCTTGTTGCACATTGTTGTCTCGGAAGGGAAACAAGATGTTGTTGAAGGGCTAGTGTGGGCACTGAGTACGAATGTGGAGGCTCTGAGAGTGAAAAATGAGAGAGGAAATACCCCTCTCCATGTTGCAGCATCACTTGGGCTCGACAGGATGTGCGATTGCATTGCGACTAAAGACCCTGAGCTAATCGGTGTTCGGAACAATAAGGGCGAGTCTCCTTTCTTCTTGGCCGCTCAGCGCGGTAACAGAGACGCTTTTCTTCGTCTCCATTCCATCTGCGGCACCGAGCGAGGCTACGAATATTGCAGAGGGAATGGTGGTGAAACTATTCTTCACTCTACAGTCCGTGGAGACCATTTTGGTATGCACTACTCTTTATATATTTTGAGTATTGTCCATATGTCTATATGTGATGTAACTGAATGTATGTTCAAAGTTCAAAAAACATAAAGTTGATGAAAATACTGAGGGAGAGATGGTAAATTACTGCTCATTTTCTCAAATCACTTTTACTATTTTTTTTTTTTTTTTAATTAGTACTCACACGCACTTGCCTCTTGTGAAACTTAATCCCCCTAACCTCCCTTCGAGGCCGTTGGTAATTACTCTTACTATTTACATGTACATACCACATGCAGATGTACCACTCTTAATTAAGGGTCGTGTGGCCCAGTTGTATATTTTCTACCTCCCAAAGTAAATGGTGAGGGTTCGAGTCTCCAAAGAAATAAAGTGGGCTGAGTTTTTTGTCAATGAAAAAAAAAAAAAAAAAACAGAAGGATGTACCACTCGTAGATATCATTTTTTATGCAGACTATATCAGCATATACCACTTTTTCTGCACAAAAAATGGGTACCTATGTGCACAAAAAGTGATATCTATATATGTGCATAATAGTTGTATGTTGCACAAAAGTGGTATTTGAAAATAGTAACGGTAGTTTGGACAATGAACAGTGTATTTGCATGTTCATCATCAGTATTTTTTTTTGAAAGATTGCGACTTTGGCTCCATCAAATGACAAATATGGATAAGAGTTGTATTTATATCCACAAAAGTGGTATCTGAAAATAGTAATGGTAGTTGGACAATAAACAATATATTTCCATGTCGAAAATGGTAATGGTAGTTGGACAATGAATACTATATTTCCCTGTCTATATCAGAAATTTTTTCAAAAGATCAATTGCGACTTTGGCTTATGAATATGGGTTCATAACACCATGTATTCCTAATAATCCCTACAACTTTGATGCACATGTGAACTTAGATATCTGTACAAATTTTAGAATACATATATATGATTGATTTTGTAATTTAATTACGTCAAGAAAGATGCATTCGGACGTACAATATAAATGGTTAATTTATGTCATTAATTTTTTTATTCACTGATCACACATTAATTTATTTGTTTGACAATATATTTATGAAAATGAGCTTCGATCCTTGACAGATTTGGCATTTCAAATAATTATTAGATACGACAAACTTGTGAACAACATCGATGAAAAAGGACTTTTTCCTCTCCATCTTCTTGCCAACAATCCTTCGGCCTTCAGGAGTGGGAGTGAACTTGGAAGGTTCAGACAATTCATTTATGATCATTGTAAGTCTTAATCTGTCTCACTTTAATCTGTTTCTTTCGCCCTTCAGAAGTTGATGCATGTCCTGTAATTATATATATATTTAGAGTAGTGATACTCAGATCGAAAATTTAATCCTTGCCGAAATATTATATATTAGTTATATATGTAAAATATAAGAATGCAAAAATTATGTAAAATTCAATTATCCAAAAAATAAATAAAAAAAAAAAAAAAATTATGTACAATTAACTATCCGACTTTAAAATCATTTTCCATGTACTTAATAGCCTTTGTTATTTGCAAAGGTATATCTGTTGTTGAGCTCAGCAGAGTGGAAACTAGCTATGACCAACTTAATGGATTGGAGCGTGAAGTTGTAAAGGTTAATCCAACCAACACTCAAGGGAACTACCAGTCCTGCATCAACTTCTTTCGACTATTTGGTGTGTATATATTTATATTTTCTACAATTCAATATTCTAGAATATTGTTCTATGGTTGCATGTTTAGGGTTTAAACTTGAGTTCTTGAGCTGAAAATTTGGTACCTCTCCATTTGTATATCTTGAGTGTCACAAATTTCAAAGTGGTTATCTTTACCTAGGTTCAAGCATAAAATTAAACTTATTTATGATTTTTTAGTTATTTTCTTGTGTTATAAAGTGTTGAAGTTGAAACTAAGCAAATTATTATTATTATTATTATTATTTTCACCGTCAGTTAATTTCGGGAAAAATACTCAAGAGAATGACGCGGAAGCACATGGCAATGGACTAGTTAATCGGAACCAACAAGGTGAGCTTTTTAATTAAAACACATTCATAATCTCTTTTATATATTAAGGTTCATAATCTCTTTTATGGTAAGTGTTACGAGAGAGAGTTTGTTCCATATCGGATTCACATAGAAACATGTATGAATATAAATGAGTAGGTATAAAGTACTAACCAATAGTTCAAGTGTCCACACCCTTGCAGTAAAGTGATTTTAGTATTCCAACACATGCAATCTCTAAATTTTATGGCAATAATTATAATTAATTAATAAATATTTTTTGGTAAGCTAATGAGTAATATATTTTTCTTACTTATAACATAAATTAATTAAGATATGAATAGTGATACACAGTCGAACTAATTAGACTAAATTTATATGAGTAATGAATGACACGATAAATGATGATATATATTATCATACTAAATGACATCACGAACGTATTTGAGCATTAATTAATTCTTTTATACTGAATTTCAGCTTTTAGAGAACGCCTATATGGCAAGTGCATCAAGCTAATATCAAAGATGATGAAAATATTTGGTACGTACACTATTATCCATTCATATATAATTAGTTAAGGTCATTAACAATTAATCAACATATATATGCATATGTGTGTGTGTGTCTCTAACATGTTTATGTTAGTCCCTTCTGAGATGCGGAAGATTAGGATGGAAAAAGAGAAGCACACATGGTCCGTCCAGGTTATGAAAGAACTTCTCAAACGCGACTCTCCATATAATTATGATGTCAAACCAAAGCAGCCTTCTTCAACTAGTGATGGCACAGACACAGTTGTGAAACAGCCCAACCATGGTAATTAAAGCATAAATAATTTCATTTCAATCATTGCACTAGCTAGCTATAAAAAATGTTCTTTTTCAAAATTCAGTCATAGATACTAAATTAGGGATAATTACATATGCAAGAAATTTTGGACTCCTATCTATGATTTCATGGAGTAAAGGTCCCGATAGTTTGATAAAATAGAGTTGATCAAAATACTGATGTAAACATAGAAAAACATTGTTCATTAGCCCAAACCATCCTTTACTATTTCACGTTCCACTTATGTTGATGGTATGTACTAATTTTTTGCACAGAAATACTATTTTTGTACACACGTGTATTATTTTGTGTGTGCAAACCATGCATCAAAATGGTCAGTAAAGACTGCAAAAAAAAAAAAACAAACACTTACTTCTACAAAAGGTGGTACCTCTATATACAAGAGCAGTACTTACATGCACAACAGTGGTACCTAAAAATGCTAAGGAATTAACAACGTTTTCTTGCGTTCACATCAGTTTTTTGGTCAACTTAATTTTTTTAGAAACATTGTGACTTTGACTATATAAAATAGTAAATAAGGATCCAAAAGTCCATGTATTAGCAATTATGTGTGTGTATATATATATAGTTTATAGAATTGAATCATGGATGTGATTTGCTCGATGATGACAGGCATGGAAAGTAAGGTGTCGCCCTTCTTAGTCGCTGTAAAGCAAGGCACCATAGAAGTGGTGCGGGAAAACCTTGAATTTAATTCGTTGGCCATTTATGACACCGACTCTGATGGCAAAAACGCAGTGCTCTTGGCAGCAGAATATAGGCAACCCCGTATATACAACATGTTGCTCAACCTGAAAGCGAAAAAGAAAGGAGTGGACGCCATATTTGGTGAAGTGGATAACAATGGCAACACTGCATTGCACCTTGCTGCCATAATTTGCCCTTCCCTTACTGCAGCCGCCCCATTGCAGATGCAACGTGAAATCAATTGGTACCTGGTATGTATATATGTACATACATATACACGTGTGTGTAAACATATATATATATACACATACACATATGAGATAACATTGTGATTATTACATATAAATGGTTTTAATGGCTCATATTTACTATTTGAAGAAGTCAAGTGTCATAATTTCAAAAAATAAAATTGACCAAAATGTTGACGTGAATATGAAAAAATACTATTCACTCTCATAGAGTTACCAGTTTACCAATTTTAGGCACATAAGTATTACTTTTTGTAGGACAGGTACCATTTTTTTTTTTCTTTATATAACACAAAAAGTGGTATCTGTTAACAAAAAGTGGTACCTATGTCCCTAAATATATATGATATTTATGTGAGGATAAACAACATTTTTTCATGTCTTCAATGTTTCGAAAAGACTTTAACCCCAACAAATGATAAATATGAGTCATTAGCATTATTTATATGTAATAATCCCTAACATTTTAATCTTTCAATTTACATGATAATGATAATGTACTGGTTTAAATGCACTGCAGTTCGTCAAGAAGTCCGTGCCATTGCATTTACATGAAAACAAAAACAACGAAGGCAAGACATCAAAGGAAGTGTTCGTAGAACAACACGAGCACCTCTTCGAAGACGCTGTTGACTGGTACAAAAACACCTCCAACACGTGTATCGTGGTCGCCACCCTCATCGCGACAGTGGCCTTCACCACTTCAACTACAGTGCCCGGTGGCGCCAACCAAGACACAGGGTCTCCGGTTCTGGAAAATCAGCCAGTATTTCTGTTCTTCGCAATCTCCTCCTTGTTTGCCCTATGCTTTTCGGTTATATCTATCATCCTTTTCGTATCACTTTCAGCTTTCCCAAGCAAGCATCGGAGAGAGTTGGGGTCCTTTCCTCACCATAAGTTTGTGTTGGCTTTGACTTCACTCCTAGCCTCCATAGTCGCTATGTTAGGCTTCTTCTGTGCAAGCCATTTCCTTCTTGTCAAGGAAAAACTCTCCGTGAAGGCGTTTCCACTCTATGTTTTCCCATGTTTGGTGGTTTACGTTTTTGCTATTCGTCCTTTATACAATGATTTTATAAAGCCCATCCATCTAATAAAGCCCATTCAACTAAGCCCATCCATCTAATAAAGCCCATCCTAAGTATAAAAGCCCATTCATCTTATAAATCCTTAACGATAGGTGGCAATGGTTGGTGTGTAAAACTTATGTAACGTGTTTGGAAGTTTATTCAAACTTATCTTCTACCTTGGAGTTTTTGAAATTCAAATAATTTGGCTTGTACTACTCTACCTCACGAATGTTTATCTTTTGTCTTATATATGTGTTTATTTAAGGAGGCCATGTAATCAGATTTTTATGTAGCATAAAAAGTCTTGTTATCTTATATACGTATATTCTCATTATCCTTTCTGATATTTTAATACAAATAGCCAAAAAGGATAACATTATATTTAATAATGACATGGATCAAAAGGCTACCAATTTTAGTCTATTATTCCATCTTTCTTACATATTAAGTTGTGAAAGGGCTTATAAGGAGGACTTGTCTCATATCGGATTTCGATGAGAAAATAAATGGGCATATATAAGTTAGGTATTAGCCTCATATAACAATTTAAGTTTTTGGGTCGGATCGCAAAGCACTCAACCCGATCTTTATGGTTGGCATCAGAGGTAGACTCAGTCACCCCCCACCCCAGGTAGGCACTGTGGCTCAAGTTACAATGAGAGTGTTGTGAGTTCGAGTAGGGGAGAATGTTATAAGGATGACTTGTCCTACATCGGATTTGAATGGAAAGGTGAATGTGTATATATGGATTGCGTGTATATATATATATGTGTGGGTTGCGGATCTGGATGGGAGCCCCACCTAACAAAGGTAGGGCCATAACTTGGATGAGTTGGACGGGTTAGAGATACAGCTCGAGCCTAACTCGACATATGAAATGTTCAATTCTAACTACCCAACTTGAACCCAACCCATCCTTTTATTTTCAAACTAGGTTTTGCAACTCGGACTGAGAATTTGAGTTACGGTCAATCACCACACTGAAAATTTAACATGATCTTCAATTAGTTTTAGATTAAATTACTCTTAAACGTAATTTTTTTTTTAATTTCAATTTTTTTTAAAAAAAAATTATTTCAATTTTTAAATAAATTACAAACAAATTCTTAGAAAATTAGTCATCCAAAGTGTCAATATATAATAAATTAAAATTTAAACAAAGTAAGTTGAAAAGAAAAAAAGTGATAGTAATTTGAATATCATATATAATGTATTTAAAATATAAATAAATATGAAAATAATATTAAATTTTGGTTTCGGGTTGGCTTGAGGTGCAGCCCAACCCTAATAAATATGAAAATAATGAGGGAGTACTGAAGTTGGACAAGGACAGCCGTACAACTGTGGAAAAAATATATAATACTCAGAGAGTATTTTCACACTTAGTAATTGAGAACATTTCAATTCTCTTAAAAAAATTTACTTTTCTATTAAAAAGGGTAAAGTACATAGACATCCCTGAGGTTTGGGGTAAGACCATACAGATGAAAGTTCACTTATTTTTGGACAATGACACCCCTTCAAATTTAAAAAGTGGATAAAGAGACCTTGGAGATGATAAATTGACCATATTACCCTTTTAAATAAAATTAGCATTTTAATTGACTTAAATACCTTTGAATTACGTCCAAACCCAAACCCAAACCTGTCTGTGTGTATATATACAGTTCACCACTGTGTATATATATTTATGTATCTATGGCAGTGATGGTGGGTGGAGAGAGATGGGGGAAAGGAGTTAAGGGCGACCATAGTTGAAGAGATGAGGTGAAGAGGAGAGAGAGGAAAAAGATATGAGAGAGATTGTGGTGATGGTTGCGACATTGGGGGTCGTGGCGATGACTGGGACGGTGGCGGAAATCGTCGTGGATTCACCTAACCAATAAAAACTACCTTTACAAACCCAGTTGGTGGAGGACAAATTGATGAATATTCAAAAAAGAGATTCAATTTTCTTCCTTAATACGTAGAAATTCGAAGCTTGTAGAGTCATTTCGTGACAAAATAAGCTTGAGGATTCAATATTTGGGAGAATTTTAGTAATTGGAGGCAACAATGGCTGGTTTCAGAAATGGGCGTTCTGTGGCGTCAATTTGAGGAGGAGGGAATTGAAGATATTGGGAAACAGAAGATATTGGGCAACAAAATTTATTAACACCTGAAATCGGGAGAAAGAGAGAAATGTAGCTGTTGAATTTAGAGGTGTATAAAAAAACCCGCCAGTCCACCCACCATCACAGCCATAGATACATAAATATATATACAAAGTGGTGAACTGTATATATATATAGGCGGGTTTGGGCTCGGGTTTGGATTTGAGATAGGTTTGGGTTAGGAATTAATCCAAGGGTATTTAAGTCAATTAAAATACTAATTTTATTTAAAAGGGTAATAAGGTCAATTCATCATCTTCAGGGTCTCTTCGTCCTTTTTTCAAACTTAAAGGGGTGTCATTGTCCAAAATGAAGCGAACTTTCATCTGCATGGCCTTATCCCAAACTTCAGGGAATGTCTGTGTACTTTACCCTAAAAAAAATTAAAAAAATTTCATTAAGAAGAGTATCAAATATCAAGTTCCGGTAATGCATTGTTTCTGGGCCTTGTCGCTAAACTTTCTCAGATTGAAATATGCCCACTGTCAGAACTGTATTCCTTTATTTTTTTATACTTTACCCGGGTAAGTGTTGTTCTTGACTTGCTTAGGTTGTTTTTGCATATTCTTTACTTTGCTTGTGCTGACTCCGAATCTTCTCGACTCGTTTAGGTTGTTTTTTCATATTCATTCCTTCTTCAATCAATTTTTGGTTTATCGAAAAAACCGAACACATAGTACACAATCCATATTATTATAGTATAAAATAAGTAAAAGAGAATTCTACTACCATATAAAAGGAATATCAGAAAATTAAGGCCAAACTATTATTATAATCCAAGCTTTTGTTAATGTGTCCGTACACATGCAATGCTAATTGTCCATAAAGTTTGATTTAATGGAATCTTATCATATATATATTGCAAATTATATATATAAAAAGACTTTTTGCCTTTTTTCAGTTTCCATTTCCTTTGAATTAAAGTGGTAAATTAAAATTCCTACACAAGCATCTAGCTCCCCCTATGTATCTTGGATCCCTAGCTAGCTACTAGCTAGGTACGTACTTACAGTAACATATATTGTTTCCTACATATATATATATGTAAGATCGAGAAAGAAGAGAACGTGATATATATATATATATATATATATATATATATGGAGTTCTTGGCAGAAGAAGAAATGAGTTATGTACCAAGGATTGTAAAAAAAGCGAGGGAAGGTGCTTGGAATGAAGTGGTGAGTTTGTACAAGGAACACCCAGAGGTTCAGAAGCTCAAGATCAATAGATCAGGGGACACTATCTTGCACATTGTTGTCTTGGAAGGGAAAGAAAGCATTGTTGAAGAGCTAGTACGGGGACTGAGTTCCGATATCGAGGCTCTGAAAGTTCAAAATGAGAGAGGGAATACCCCTCTCCACTTGGCTGCATCGTTGGGGAGTGCAAGGATGTGCCACTGCATTGCAAGTAAAGACTCGACGCTAATCGGCGTTCGGAACTATGCCGGTGAGACTCCTTTCTTCTTGGCCGCTCTCCGCGGTAAGAAAGAAGCTTTTCTTTGCCTCCATTCCATCTGCGGGACTGATCGAGGCTACGAATATTGTAGAGGGAATGGTGGTGAAACTATTCTTCACTCAGCAATTCGTGGAGACTATTTTGGTATGTGACCTTAATTTCTCACACATAATTGAATGTATATGAGTAGGTTTCACTTCACTTCATATAACCTAGGGTTGGGATTATTACAAATACATGGTGTTATGACGGGATCCATATTTAATATTTGATAGAGTCAAAGTCATAATAATATCTTAACAAAATGCTTATAAGAACCATTCATTTTCTATTCATTTACCTAAACTACTTTTATTATTTTTATATATGTAAGTATTACTTTTGTGTACCAATCTTTATGCAAACCATATCATCATGTATCACTTTTTTTGACATAGACATGGTCTCCCCAAAAAAGGGTACCTATCTATGCACAAGAGTAATACTTACAGATACAAAAGTGGTACCTAAAAATCGTAAGGTTAGTTTGGAGAATGAATAATGTTTTCCAATATACACATTAACATTTTAGTCAAACTTTTTTTTTTTTGAAAGATTATGACTTTGACTCATCAAATGAAAAATATGAGTCCATAAGTCCATGTATCTGTAATATTCCCTATGACTCTAATGTTAAGTAATTATATGTATCTGTGCAAAATTGAGAATATATATATATATATACACATACACACACTTAACAAAAGTTATGAAATCGCACTAATTGATTTTATAAATTAATTATGTCAAGAAATTAAGATGCACTCGTACGTACAATATAAATGGTTAGTTTATGTCATTAATTTAATTCACACGTTAATTTATTTAATTGACATTATATTTATGAATGAGTTTCGATCCTTAATTGACAGATTTGGCGTTTCAAATAATTGTTAGATATGACAACCTTGTGAACTACGTGGATGAACAAGGACGTTCGCCTCTCCATGTTCTTGCCAGCAATCCTTCTGCTTTCAGGAGTGGGAGTCATCTTGGAAGGTTTAAACAATTCATTTATGATCATTGTAAGTCTTAATTTGTCATTTTAGTTTTATACCATGCATAAATATACTTTTAGGCAGAAGAACCAATTCAAAAATTTGTGGAATCTTTATAGAAAACAGCTTTTTTATTAACATATATATATATATATATATATATATTATATGAAACGTGCATGTCCCTTAATTATATATGTACTTGTAGTGTGGTGGTATTCAAGCCCAAGAGTTGGGTCTGAGTTCGGGTCTTTGATGGAATATTTTTAATTGATTATTTATGCATGATATTATGATGTAGAGGTTCCACTTCCTTATATTTTATATTCAAGAAATTCTCTGCAACTACTAGGATTTATTTTTCATGTACTTAATAACGGCTCTTATTTGTAAAGGTATATTCGTTGATGAGCTCAGGGTGGAAACTAGCCATGACCAACCCGATCCATTGGAGCCTTCTGAAGACGCAGAGAACTATATTGGTGATTATATATATATATATATATATATATATATATTATGTTTTTTTATGATTCACATATTGTAAATATTGCTCTATGGTTGCGAGTGTTAGGCTTAAACTTGAGTTCTTGAGCTGAAATTTTTTTATATTTTCAGTGTGATTTTTTTTTTTTGTTAAA
>JAOTQH010262942.1:0-11133 GCA_025631255.1 Cornus kousa | reverse complement strand
GTTATTAGGGGTCCACTGGATGGATTCCCGAGTTGTTAAATAATTAGAGGTTTTTGGAGCTTGGTTTTTAATAATTATATATTGAGGACTTTCATTAGAATTCATTTCAGCTTATTATTTTTATTTCTTATTTCATTTTGTATTCTGTGTTTGATTTAAAATACTTTAATTGTTTGATATCCCTCGGGTTTGGGCCTGGGCCTGATCAACCCGTGTCTGAGATTCGAGGGGTATCACAGTTGGTATCAGAGCACTCCAAGTCCAAGTGTCTCTAGGGTGTTTCGTATTAAGTCTTTCGTGTAGCATTTTCTCTTGATTAGAGCTTAAGTTTAGGATTCGTTGAATTCCTTTTTGGTTCGTTAAAACTCGTACTGATGGCTGTCTTTCTATGTTGACAGTATGGTTAACACTGGGAAAGGACAAAACATGAACAGTCGATAGAGGAGAGCGGCACGTAAGCATCAGGAATGCCTACAACGTCGACAAATGGAGGGAGAGCAGCAAATGCTTGGGTTTTAGGATGATGATGATCAGTTTTGTGACGAGCATGAGAAATATCAGCATACTCAGGAGTCTCAGGATCAGACTTACAATCTGAGTAGGAATCCAGTGTATGCTCCTCAGTTAGTTTTATCATTGCTCAGGCTATAGCTGAAGGCGTAGCAACTGCATTTCAGAGTCAGCCACACGTTTAGCAGACATTCGAAGCATACCAGTGGTGCAGAATATGTTACAAGGTCAATGCTTTGCCGGTGAAGATTTTGGGCATACATCCAACCAATGTACCAGCTAGCTTAGAAACAACCGAATGGGGGACCACAGGTAGTACGGGATTGCCCACAGTCAAACCAGCAGAGGAGGCCGTATGGTACTTTTAGAGATACTTGTTATACCTGCGGAGAGTTTGGTCACACTTCCAGGCAGTGTCCTAAACGAAGGAATACCGGGTTGTCCAAGCAAGAGAGTACCGAATCATAGAGGGGATGACACTTTTAAGAGTAATAGTAATTACTAGTAGTAGTGGAGGTAGTAGTAAAAGTGTAGTACGGATTTAATCACGTACACTAGTATTTTTGTTAAACAATAGTTTATGGTTATTCATTTGACAATTATGGTTTGGGAAAGTTCTTAATAAAGTGAACTAACGGTTTTGGCTATCTTTATTGTGATTTAGGGTAGCATTTTTGTGATTTATACACTATGGTTTTATTAAACTGTATTGGAATATGTATGTTGCGATATTATATGACTATCACAGTGGAATGGTTGGTTTGGACAAAAATTTGTGTAAATTATTATGGCAAGTTTGATAGTAAAGAAAGAATTCTTAGGATATAGTGATGTTCTAACTATTAGTTGATTTCGGAGTATTTAGTATATTTTTTGTGTTTTTCTCTACGGAGTATTTAGCATTATGGTTTGGATAGTTGGTTGGACACTAGATATTTGCAGACTCAGATTCCTAGCTAATCTAGTGGTTCTAGATATGTACACTTATATGGTGTTTCTTGGAATGGATTTGTTATCGCATTACCATACTTAAGTTAATGGTTGTGATAGGTTTGTAATTTTCTCCATACATGGTCAGGATATGTACGTCATCGCGATGCCACGTTCTAATGTAGGCAATAGCATTTTGTCACGGACAACGCCGTGAACAACGCCATCAAAATGAAACGGCTGCGAATCCAACAATACTTCAGGGTTTTATCTAGGACAATGCTATGAACAAAACTTGTCTTCAAACCCAAACTCAAAAATGGTAAGAAATGGATTCTTATAAGGGTGAAAGATGCGCGTCACTAAGACGAGCATTAAACACAAAGGCACTTCGACTTTTTAACCAAGGGAAGAAACTCAAAAGAGGAGAGAGAAAGTGGCAGCCATTGGCTGCCATGGAATCCAGCCAAGAGAAGGGAGAGAGAGAGCGAAATCTGATTTTTTATTTCATAACCCCCTATTTATAGAAAAACCCTAAAAGTGCCCCAAACGGGCTAGGCTGGGTCCGAAAAAGTGGAATTTGAGCAAACGCGCTCAAATGGTGAAACACCACGAACAAAAAAGAAATGAAATGAGAAAATATGAATAATGGAAGAAACGATGTCAAAAATTGAGTCCCGAGCAGAAAGTTATGCCCCAAACAAGTTCGGCAGTAACTGGGTCCAGAAACCTTGAATCTGGAGGAAAACGACCAGAAGGGAAATCTATGAGTATATGACTTGATGAAAAGTGAAAATGAATCCTGTACAATGATCTAGGCTCAAAACAAGGCATTTAGCAATAATTTTCGTTAATTGCACAATGACCCCTCTAAAAAGTGAAAACTGCACAACTGGCCCAAAATGAAAATATTTTACAAAAATATTTTTCATAAAAACCCCTGAAATAAAATATCTTCAAAATATATTTACAAAAAATACCCCAAGAAAAGAAAAAGTTTCTGAAGAACTGTGCATCTATGCCCCTATGGACGTCGGGAGCAAGCAAAGTACTTTGTTACAAAAGTAAAGATACGTATTTTATGAAAACCACTCAAGGTGAAGGTACATGAAGTCAAAAACCAACTCCGAGCATAAAAAGTGAGGTTGTGCCAAAAAGTGACAAATGAGGAAAAAAAACGAAATAGGGTAAAGGACGAAAAGTGAATAGTGTTTGAAAAGTGAAAATGCGGAAATGACTCGGTCCTGAAAGGAAGTTGTCAATCCAAAGGAAAAATTCTCAAAAACCATTTCTGAGCACTCGAGATGACACCAAGAGACGAGAAACCGAACACAAAAAGGAAAGACAATAGAAAAAATTTATCCGCAAAATTTGAGGAAAAAGGAAAGGAGGAAAATGACCGGGTCATTACATAATCTGTGGCTCAACGATGATGAGGATACGACCACCACAATCCCTATCCCACCCCTTTAATCCCAGACTACAGACCCATTCCTCCATGAGTCTCTCTCACCCACCCCTTCAACTACCTACGCAATCCTCATCCCACAACCACTAACATACCCATGCTACTGCCATCAAAGCCGGAGATGTCTTCAGTGACAATCACCACCACACCCCAAATTGAAAGCCAATAACACACAATAAGACTTTCTCCTGCTTGACTAATGGCTTGCTGTTTATGTAGTTGTCATTGTACATCGCAGCTGCCGTTCCGAGCTCACCCTGCCATTGCCACCTTCAGTCCATAACCCAAACCCCATCATCGATCCGGCCGACACCTGTTTTGTGTGTGTGTGTGTATGTGTGTATATATATAGATATATATATGTGTGTGTGTATAATTTTGAGGAATTGGGTTTTGTGTGGTGGTGGTAGTCGAACGGCAAATCCGGTGGTTCTGTCCACTATATAAGGTGTTCACCGTGAAAAAAAAAAAGAAAAAAAAAGGGAGAGAGAGAAGCAACGTTGGTGTGGTAGGATTTGGGTAATGAATGAGTAGGATTGGTGGGTGGAGTTAAGGAGGGACCAGTGTGGGATTGGTGAATTTATGGAGTTGATGATCTGAGGAGGAGGAGGAAGAGGAAAGGTGTATGTTTGGGGTAGTTTGGTCACAAAAATATTAAACAGGAGGTCAAAGGGTAGCATAATCATTTAACACCTCAAAAGTACTATGACCCCACCAAAAATTGACATTTAAGGTGTAAGTGAAATATTAAACCACTAATTCAAATGTAAGTGAAATTTAAAACCAAAATGTTAATTTAGTTGAAAAATGACCTAACACTATGGAGTGTGAATGTAATTTGCCCTTTATTTTTTAAAAAACAGTTGTTGTTGACACCCATTTTGGTAATTGGGCTTGGACTGTATTTGGGCTGAAGAATATTACAGTGGGCTAGAAATATAGTGACATGGGAAGGGCTTAGACAGTGAGAAGAGATTCGGCTTGGTATATAAACTATATGGGCCGATTGCATGGTTGGGTTTTTGACTGAAGGAAGCGTTGGGCAACTCCACATGGAATACAAATTGCATGCAAAGACATATTTTGAATTTAGATGGAGATAAGGATTGTAATTTTAATATTTATCTTTTAGTTAGGTGCAGTTAAAGATTAAGGTTATCATTAGTCTAGTGTAATTTGAATTTACGTATAGTTGTGTTTAGAGTTATTTTACAAGTAGAATGCTTATGTGTAGGATTCAGTTTATGAATTTTCTATAAATAAACAAAGAGGCATGCTGAGATAGGGGTCCAGCACCCTCAGAATCATTTTTATATTGTTATTGCTTTCTCAAGCCTTTCCCAGAATAGCATCCTTGCTATTTTTTCTTTACCACTATCTCTATTGATCTTTCTCAATATCTCGTTCTATCTTTCTCTCTCTCTCAATCTTTCTCTCTATATTTCTTTATATATCTATTTCTCTCCCCTTTCTATTCTCTCAATTGTTACTATAAATTAGTCACTAATAAAGTCCTTTTAATTAAGGCAATTCTTGAACTCAAAGAGGAGTTTTACTGTTCTCTTTATTCTCGCATCGTTTGAAAGTCAACCTTCTCAAAGGGACTGAAGTTGACAATTTATACTTGAACCATACAATTGGTTCTGGCACGCCCGTATTATATTAATTTAGAATTGGCTCTAACCAGTCGATTTTAGTGTTAACATTTTTGGCACGCCCGGTGGGACCCCACTAGGTGAATAATTTGTTTATAACAAAGATGCCTCCCAAGAAGAATTCAAAGAATACGAATACAAATGAGCGAGGGGAAGAGAAAGTCTAGCTAACTGGCCAAGCCGGATCCCATATAGTAGGAACGTCCTTCCCATCGGATGTTCCAATCATGCAAATGCTTGAAGCCATTCGGTAGGAATGGAAAGCTAGAAGGCATGTTTAGGAGCTCGCATAGATGGGATGGGTCTGAAGATGAATTCAGTATCAAATCAACTATCGGTTGTTCAAAGCCGATCTGATCAAGTTGAAGCTTCAAATATCCATGAGTCATTGGTTCAACATATTTCTTCATCAAAAATGATTATTCCAAAAGAACCAAGAACAACAATGATAGGATTTATGCTGCCAAATCCAACTCTAGGCATGCCAATCAGCATAATGCCGAATCCAACATTTGGTATCACAATCGGCAATATATCGAACTAAACTCTTTGCATGACGATTGGCAATCCACCGATATTATTAGATCCGCCAGCAATAACTATTGTGTTAGTATATCAGCCACCAGTAAATCACCAACATAATCAAAATGTGCAACAGCAACCGATGCAGCCAATTCCTCCTTTAAGAAATCAGCAAGAAGGGGACAATCGAAATCAAGGAAGGGGGAACCCAATAATACCACCGGCGGCTACCGGGGGGCAAGGAAATGCAAATCCACAACGAGAGTGGGTTAATCCATTTGTTCCACTTCACCCAAATGACCCTCTAAGCCAAAATGTGAGAATTGACAGGGCTCAAATTTTTGCCCTAATTCAAGCCGAGGTAGCATAAGGACGCCGACATCCTCGGCTAGTATATAGGAAGCCTTATCCTGATCATGTCGATGCCTATGAGTTACTCAGAAATTATCGGTATCCCAATTTTTCTATGTACAGTAGTGAAGAGATCTTTTCTACGGTGTAGCACATTGCGAGGTTCACAGCACAATGTGGTGAAGCAGGATCCAATCCTTGGTTGAGGATGAGGTTATTTTCTAGCTCTCTCACTAGGGCAGCATTTGAATGGTATAGTAATTTACCAGCCAATTCTATTCAGACATGGGACGGAAGAAGCTTTCCATACTCAGTTCTACCGAACAGAGACAGAAGCTACGCTAGCAGATATATCTCGATTATCTCAGTTGCCGAGTGAATAGGTTGAAACTTTTGTGGCCAGGTTCAGAAAAGCTAAACTCAAATGCCGAGTAAGTTTACCAGAACCAGAATATATCAAGTTGGCATTAAATAGTTTAGACATTGAACATTGCAAAAGGTTTAATGGGGTTGAATTCCAAGATCTCTTCGATTTAGCAGATAGGGCCACTCGGTATGAGGAGATACTTAAAAAAGAGAAAGAAAGGAAGAACTCCTCTAAGGGTACTTACTACAATGACCCTAATTATGAGGTGTTCTCAATAGAAGTTGGTGATGAATTAGAAGTTGATGTTGCTGAGATCAATATCAAAAGCCATATATCTGTGAGGCATTGATCAAACCTAAGCCGACCACGGGGGGCAATGCAACATCAACATCAACAGCAAGGAAATGAGCTGCCAATACCAATAAAATCTAGTCTTTTGATTTATCAAAAATAGATCAAATCTTTGATCACTTGATTGCCGATAAAATGATATATTTGCCTAAGGGGCATAAGATTCCATCGGCAAGTAAGGAAAAGAATATTGTAAGTATCATAACTCTTGGAACCATGCTACTAATGATTATACTGTTCTATTGATGAAGGTACTTTAAAATTTCTGGAGAAAACTTTAAACACCATGAAGGTGGACACTAATCCATTCCCTACAATCACATCTACTAATGTGATAAGCTTAGCCAAACAAGAAAATTGGCAGGAGGCTGAGAAGATATCAGGAGAGTTCCTTTCATCAAATGCGACACCAGAAAGGATGGTAGAATTGCAGAAACAATTAAGAGAGGCTCAATTGGCCCTGATAGACCATGTATGTTGCCCAAATTGCAAGGAAAAGCAGAAACCCAAGGAAGAAGAGCCAAGAGAGGTTCAACCAAAGAAGAAAGGAATACTTGAGAGGCTTACCTTCCCAATTAAGCTTGGTGAAGAGCCTTGGCAGGATAATTCCAGTAGCAGTCATGTGAAGACAGAAAAGCAGAATCGAAAAGAATATATATCTCGCCGATTCCATTCCCAATATCGGCATCCCAGTTTTAAAAGGCGTTCGCCAGTCCACAAAAGGGAGCCGATTCACATGAAGTATGAACTATAAAGCCAAAGACAGACTCATCTAAGGATAGATGGACTCGAGTCAATCACCCAAAATTCCCTGAAGTTTAACAATATTAGAGTGGAGGTCCTACTCTATCTCAGAAATGCATGGAACAAATGAGAAGGGCCGAGGAGAAAAGGAAAGCACAAGAGGTAAGCCAAGAAGATTTGGCTGAATAGGTCAGTATTCCAGATAAAGATCAACCGGATGAGGTAGATGAGCATCAGCCGACATGGCCCAGCCGCAAAAATGAGTTCAGAATTTAGTTAAGTAGTTTCCTAGATGAAATGTCATGTAATATGGCATTCGTATTGCCAGCAACGTTCCAGGCTCCATCGGTATCAACTGCGAATACTGAAAAGCATGAAGAAACAGAAGGTAAAAGTAGTGCCAAGGAAGAAGAAACTCAGCTGATTCAGAATTTATCAATTCTTTTTTCAGAATCGATAGAGAAGATAGTCTTTGAGAAACCTTTGTTAGCAATGACTCAACAACTAAGGCCTTTGTATGTAAAGGTATGGGTAGAAGGCTAACCAATTAACCGAGTCTTGGTTGACAATGGCTCGGTTCTGAATGTTATCCCAGCTAACATATTGAAGAAACTCGACAAAAGTATGAAAGATGTTATTCCCATTAATGTAGCAATTTGTGGGTTTAACAGAGGTTCTACTAGCACTAAAGGAATTCTTCCTTTAGAAGTCAAAATTAGAGGAAGAACATCCTTCACGGCATTTTTTATTATTGAATCCATGGCCTCATATAATTTTCTATTAGACCCTGACTGGATTCATCCAAATATGTGCATTCCATCATCATTACACCATATGCTAATCTTTTGGGATGGAGATAAGGGGAATATAATGAATGCCGATGATAAGCCATTTATGGCAAAAGTGTACTCAGCAGATGCTATTTTGTATGATGAAGAGTGTGTTCCTATTCGATTTGTGGAAACAAGAGCTGATGAAAGACCTATATTGACAACCATGAGAAGAAGTCTTGCCGTAAAGAAATTGGTGAGTTACAGCAGGAAAATTCTAGGCCAAAGGTAGAATTCCCTTGGCTTGCTATAATTAACGAAGATGTTATTGATGGAGGCAAAACTTGAAAGAGAAGCAGTATAGGGCCGCTTGCATTAGGTTACAAGCATGCATAGCCGAAAAGCGGCTAGAAAAGGAAGAAAAAATAGAGTCAGGACTATCGGCTAATGTTGCCGAAGTGGAGTAAATCGCTAATGAAAAGTTGGATGCTATCCAGCTAGAAGACTTGGAGATGGAACCATCTAAGCTTGATGATCTTAAAGTAGAAACTCAAGATCCATTAAGGGAGGTGAACTTAGATACTAATGCAGAGCCTAGACCAACATACATCAGTGCACTGTTAGCACCAAAATTACAAGCCGAGTTGATTGGCATGTTAAAGGAATACAGTAACTGTTTTACTTAGAATTATAAGGAAATGCCAGGTTTATCCAGAGACCTGGTGGAACATCGGTTGCCTATTAAAGATAGATACAAGCCATATAAACAACCGCCTCGCTAAAAGTCTCAAAAGGTAGTAGATAAAGTCAAGGTGGAAGTCAAACGATTGTTGGACGTTGGTTTCATTTGAACTACAAAGTATGTTGAATGGCTATCAAATTGTAGTTCCTATTATTAAGAAAAATGGAAAATTATGAATATGTGTTGATTTTCGTAACATAAACTCGGCAACCCCAAAAGATAAGTATCCTATGCCTATAGCTAATCAATTGATTGATGCGGCTACCAAGCATGAAATCGTGTCTTTTATGGATGGACACTCAGGCTATAACCAAATTTATATAGCCGAAGAGGATATCCCAAAGATAGCTTTCAGATGTCCATGATCGATTACGACTTTTGAGTGGATAGTAATGCCTTTTTTATTGAAGAATGCTGGTGCTACATATCAATGAGCTATGAATTCTATTTTTCATGATATACTCGACAAGTTTATGGAAGTATATATTGATGATGTAGTAATGAAATTAGTAACAAAAAAGGAACACTTAGTTCATCTCAAATCATCTTTTGAGAGAATGAGGGCTCATAAGTTAAAAATGAATCCAACAAAGTATGCATTTGGAGTATCGATAGGAAAATTTTTGGGTTTCTTGGTTCATCAAAGGGGCATAGAGATCGACATGAATAAAGCTAAGGCAATTATTGATGCCAGTGCGCCCAGAAGTAAGAAACAATTGCAGAGGTTACTTGGTCAAGTGAACTATCTCAGACAATTCATTACCAATACAACTGGTAAGTTACATGTGTTTTCCCCTTTACTCAAGTTAAAGCCGATGGAAGAATTCAAATGGGATGACACACATCAGAGGGCATTTGAACAGATTAAGAAATACTTGTTGAGTCCTCCTATCATAATGCCACTGAGGAAGAAGTGGCCGATGAAGTTATATTTATCGGCTGTTGAAGAATCTATTGGAGGTATGCTCGCACAAGAGAATGAAGCAGGAAGTGAACAAGCAATATACTATCTCAGCCGAGTTTTAACCTAAGTTGAGTGTAGATATATGCCGATTGAGAAATTATGTTTAGCTTTGTATTTTGCAGCAATGAAATTAAGATTATATATATTGCCTATGTTGGTTTATATTGTTTGTCAAACAGATCTTATAAAGTGTATGCTATCAAGGCCATTAATCATTAGCCGGATCGGCAAATGGGCTTAAGCATTAATGGAGTTCAACTTTGCATGTGTTCCACAAAAAATGATTAAGGGGGGAACATTGGTAGATTTTCTTGTCGATCATCTTTCACCTAAAATCGAATCACAAGTGTATGATGAACTTGACTCAGCAGCTATATTCATGACTCCTTGGACTTTAATGTTCGATGGGTTGAGTACTAATGAAGGCTCAGGAGCTGGTATAGCAATAATATCCCCATCAGGGAACCAAATTTATTTTCCCTTCTTTTTGGATTTGAGGTGCTCAAATAATCAAGCCGAGTATGAAGCATTGATTATCGGTTTGGAAATTCTATTGTAGGGGATTCAAGTTCGGTGATAAATCAAATCTCCAAGGACTTTAGATGTTTAAATTGGCAATTAAGTCCATTTCATTCATTGGCAACCCAATTAGTCAACCAATTTCACAATGTGACTTCAGAATACAGACCAAGGGCAATGAATAAGATAGCTAATGATTTAACACAAACTGTAATATCCCTAATTTTAAAAGGATAGTCTCGGTATTTTTTTAATTCTTTTATTTACATTTTAAATTTATTTAATTGATTAATTGATTATTTAATTATATGTTTAATTTAATTAAGTGGTTAAATGTAATTGTTGGCTTATGTGAATTTACATGCTTTAATTGAATTATTTTTATTTGCTTATGTGCACTTTGTGTAGCTTAATTGTTAGGAACTAAATCATTTAAATGTTTGTTTTATTTTATTTTATTGTAAATTTTTATTTAAGGATGGACTTGGACAGTTAAGGATGGACTTCGACAGTAGTAATGGACCAACCGTTTGGGTCCCATGGACTACTTGGATAGGGGTTTTAAATGGGTACAGTTACTACCTATGGATAGTAGTACATATATATATGGGTATATATGTATATTGGTTTATGTTAATTATTAATTAAAATTAATAGCTACATTAATTTTTTTATTCAGTATGATATATATTATATAATTATAATGGTCATATATATATATATATATATGATATCAGGTTGGATTAGGGTGCCGACATATATTAGATGTATTTATTTTCTTTTTCTTTTCCTTTGCCTTAGGTATTTAGAATTAGGTTTTATAAGCCTATATATATATATATATATATGTTATGTCTGCCTTAGGGTTTTAGAAAACCCTATTCATGTATCTGTTAGAGAGGCAAGGAGAGAGAGATAAATAGAGAGAGAACAGGGCTAAGGTTTTGGCCAAAGTCTAAGACCAGTTGCCTTTAGTGAGTTGATTTCTTTCAAATTTTGAGTTGCAAAATGTATACAAACAAAACTGAAATTCTGTGCTGCTGAAACTTAATTACGTGCTACTGTTTTGCTAAAATTCATGTAAATTCGTAATTTATCTTTTAGATATGATTTGATATTATGATAATATAGTTAATTAGATTTCATTGAGAATTGGTTTCACTTAAATTGGTTGAGAAATGAATTTATTATGAATTTTTGAAGTTAGAATGTTCTTGCTGGAAATTCTGGGTTGGGGCAG
>JAOTQH010262914.1:0-11135 GCA_025631255.1 Cornus kousa | reverse complement strand
GGTATACCCATTCGCTATCTTGTCTCCGGAAAATAAGAATGGATTGACATTTTCATCAATTTCGACGTCGTTGCTCTCTCTTGTCATGCTTGATTCGTCTACTTGTAAGGAACGGCCATACAAGAACAACCCATCAGCTAGAATTTGATCTCCAATTTTCAAGTTCACCACAGTTCCAACTACAATATCAAATATGGAGATAGGTTGAGACCTCCCATTTCTCGTGACTTCAACTTGGATATTGCTTGAACCTTTGGACAATTCATCAAATTGTCTTGATTGCCTGAAGTTAGTCACTGCTGATACAACCACCACCAAAAGGACAACGAAAAGAATGCTCGAGCCGTCATACCAACCCTCTTTTATCCCATTTTCTTTAATGCCAAAAGCAAGAGCAAGGGGATGGGAGGGTTAGGGTTAGGTTTAGAACTTTAGATGAGTTTTTGCGGTTTAGTGGTGGACCACGTGTTACTGCAGTGCTATATGAGTGTATGGTATGAAATATGAATGAGTTTAGTAAGTATGTAATTAATAATATATATAATTAAATAATAATCATATATAAATATATATATATATATATACGGTTTCGGTTTCTAACAGTTTCCACGGGTCTAGAACTGAAATCGGAACCGGAACCGGAACCGTAAGCCCACTGTTCCTATTTTCAAAAATGGGACCAAAACTAGGATAGGAACCATGAGAACCAAAATTGGGATTGGAACCGAAGTCACATTTCGATTCGGTTCGGTTCCACAGTTTTTTTGTGCACCCCTAAAAAGAATATATTGTTTATTTCTTATCTAAAGCCAGAGAATTTTAATTTTCATACTGCACAAACAGAGTTTATAATTAATAGGACCTTATAGTTTGCTTTTATAACTTTAATATAAATAATCATTTATATTTTTATTCTAAAAACTTATTTAAAAAAGCAACATAATTTACATATAAATTTTTGCTAAAGAATCATATAGTTAGTCTCTAAGTACTTCATAGCACAATAGGACATCAAATTTGAAAAATAAGATTTTGTATCATGACATTTTTTTTATCATACAATGTTTTGGACAAAATAGAAGATGGTGTCAAAATTTCAATTGTGGAATCATAAATGAGGAGATCGAAGGGATGCAAATGGGACCCTCAAGTATTAGGGACACACCTAAAGGCCCCACCACGAGTTTATGCTTTGCCTCCCACCCCAACGACATTGCCAATGGACTACTGCAACTATATATGTGTTTGTGTGTATACATGTCAAGCTTCAAGCTGCTCTGAATCAGGAAAACAGGCCCAGTTCAAGAGAAGGAACATAAATATCTTCTGTCTACATATACCTATGTACGTGCGAATGCTATAAAAAAAGTATATATGCAAATCAAGCCCATATCTAATCATTTCTTTCTAAAAATATGACCGCGAGAGGTGGAGGAATGAACTAATGATATTAGGATTTCACAAGATAGAAGCTTGAGAAAGAGAGTAGGAGGTGAATTAGAATTTGATTCGGATTCTTATGGGTTTAATCCAGATAGTTATCTAATTATTTATTATTTTTATTATTTTAAATGTAGGACACTTATTAGTTTAGCTTTAGGCCACATAGTAGTGAGTATAGGCTTCTTACTCACCAGTGAGGCAAGTATTGTCCTAAAAAAAAAAAGTACATATGCAAGAAAAGAATAAAATTTACACCATTGATCTCATTCATATAGTATGGGATGGTAAATTGAGATCAAGATGAGGATGACAATAATGATACTTGTGTATGCATCTATTAAACCTCCAGTATAAAACTTTTGTTGCTTACAATCATGGGGAGAAGGACCAGTGTGTGTGTGTGTGTGAAATGAATGTTCCCAAAATGAGTGAAGGAGTGGGTCCATAGTTTTAAGGACACCCTCATCATCGTCAGCTTCCACTATCGGACGTGGACGCCAAAGACACACAATTGGATATATATCCATATTCGGTCCCACATACCAGCTGTTATTATTATATTGCAAATCTGTCAATTGTGTGGCGTATCTTATTACTACATTGGAAACAAAGTTTAACAAGAATAGAAGTGACAAACAAATCAAAACCAAATCCCACTCATTCATTTGTTGACAATTAAAGCTTATTTTTTGTATTTCTGATTATTCTAACTTATGTGCAACAAAATATTTCTTTTTCCAATCCTTCTGGGTTGCACTACTTTTATCTCTTGAATTTCATATGTCCAAGTCTATATCTGTCTCACTTTTTTTATTTGTTCAATACTGATATTTATAAAATCAGGGTCCACCAACTGGAAAGTTTGATTGTATTATGTACAAATGTAAAAGTGTGTACCGTACTATTTGTGTGGAGCGTGAGACAATTAATAATATATTAGATGGTTTTTAACCAAAAAAACCATGATTTTTATTTTTCTAGTACCATATGTTATGCGTGAAGTAGCGAGTGGTGTGATTTATTAAAGAAAAAGTGATTGGCATTGGAAATACTCCACGATTTTTGGGTGTGATATAGTGTACTGTGCATCCACGTACGCAAGTAACTAATCAAATCCAAAAGTGCAACAAATTAAATATAGCATACTAAAACCACCACCGTTGTTGGTCCTATCATTTTGAAGATGAACACTTGTGGTAAGGAACAAAAAAAATACCATAGATGTGTTGATAAAGTTGATGTAAATAAGGTAATAGAAACTAGGAAATTTTGTTGGTTTGTGTGAGAGAGAGAGGGATATACCATATAGTTGTGGAGTATGAGTCAGTAATCATTATCGAGTAGTGACTAGAAAAAGAAGAAAAATGCTCCCCAGTGGGAAGACACACGATTGTATTAACTTGCCACCAAACTATGAGGTGTGCACCACCACCAGCACCACCACCTCCTTAGCCCCCACCACCTCCAACCTCCTTAGCCAGGTCTACTCCATAGCCCCCACAAACAAAAGGATCAACTCAAATTAACTGCTTTCTCCTACTCCTCCTACACACATTTTCACACCTAAACATAAGGTAGCTCCCTTCCTCTCTGCATTTCTTTTTTCCCTCAGTAAGCAACACATTTTTCATTTATATTATTCTACCCACAACTAAAATGGAGACATCACAAAATGTATACTGAATCATCAAATTCTATCTTTTCTACAGCACATTAGAATTCGAAATTCCATGGAACATGCATCATTTGATCATCTCCTGTACTCTTATTATAATGACTCCATTATATGCAACACCACCACCATTACTAAATCTTTCCCCACTCAAGTCAAGACCCACCACTCCCTTGCTAGATTACATGTATCGAAGTACCCTCCATTTAATGTTGTGTAATTCACTTTACAAGTTCATAGCTTCATGGTTTTGAATCCAAAACCACCTAATTTGCTAATCTTTTACCACCACTGACTTGAATCTCTCTAAATAAGAAATTCTAAAGCTACCATTCAGTCTATAACTTAAATGCAAAAATTGACTTACAATGGGCTTGATACAACAATTCCCTGGTGCTTACTAACTTTTGGTACATACAAATAAATTAAAAGCACTCACGAGATGAAATGTGGTACATGCATTCCAAGTCTTGAAATGGGAGCAATTCGCAATAATCCAGGGGTCTAAAGCTGTATCAGAGAAAGCTGTAAAACTTAATCTCCCCTCACCATAATAGATTGAAATGGTACCCTTCTTATCTCCACAAAAGTTGAATAATCCTTGTTCATTGGCTGTTTCCACGGCTCTCCATCCATTTGCAAATAACCTTCTTTCCACTCTCCACCTCTAATCTCAAATCGAATTGCTGAAGCCTGGAAAATGCCGGTCAAACTCTTTCAATTCATCATCTTAAGCATACACCATCTATCTCCAACACATTTTTAACAAAAGATATGCTAGCATTGACAATCACGCAGATATTTCTATTATTTATACAAAGCAAAAACAAAATGAAAACAATGCAGAAAACATTAGCAGCAGAGAATCTTCATGGCCATTTTCAGGATCTTACTAAAATGAGTCTCTGCCCTTTCAAAATCCCAAGTTCACAAGAAAACGAAAATGATCCAAAAATCTGCCTTCAAAATTTGATCATTTTCATTTTTCAGGTCAGGGAATAAAAATAAAAAATAGAACAAAACAAAAGTACAAATGATTCAGCCAAAATGGAAACACCACCACAGAGGCCCTAAGTTTCTAAAGAATAATCAGAAAGCGTCTTACCAGGAAAAAACAATTCCAGAACTTCAACAGAGAAGACACTTCAAAACTAATGACGGTCAGAAACATAAGGTTACATAATTAAGTGGCTCCGCAAAGTACCAATCAAATATACGAGCCTTACTTGAAATATTATATAAAACTCAACCAATATTTCCAATGTGTAAAATGATATGCAACAAGAGCATGGCACTTAGAAAATCTTATTTTCATTTTCATGGTTTCCAATTTGGTGAATTTCATATTTTATATAATTTAATTATTTAAGTGATCAAATTAAGGCCTTATTTACGAGTACAATGAGTTCAGAAGGTTTCTGCCCGTTTTCTTATAAATTGGGCACACAGTATAGAGGGACTAATGGTTCATCAATACAATTTTTCTTCCAATTATTTTTTTTTCCTATATTCAATTTCTATTATTAAACAAACTAACATAGGTAACAAACGCGAGGGAAAATTTTCATATTGCAGTACATGGAACTACAAACAGTTCTTGGCCAAAATACAAAGCAAGATACTGAAGAAGTGCCATTTCCAAAATCCCAAAACAAGGAATAAAAACTGAAGGACTAAAGAACTGGACACCAGGAACTTAACAAAGCTGCAAGTATAAAGCTTGAATTTAAGAGTTCTTATTATGAAAAAAATCAATTACTAGATGCAACTCAATCACCGTGTGCTTCTTAATTAGCAAACTGCATCCACTGATGCATCCTACATAAAACATTCGTATGCTGAAAAACCTAATTGGATAAAGAACACCACAGGTCTTAACAAAAACAACAATAAATTATTCAATTATTTTGAAATCATGATCTTTTTTTTTTTTTTTACCAACGGGCCAATGGCGTAGCGGTATCAACCTTTTACTTTCCAAAGGGAGGTCAGGGGTTCAAGTCTCAAAAGAGACAAGTGTGTGTGAGTACCAATTAGGAAAAAAAAAAATCATGATCTTTTTCATTCCCATGCAAAAAATCTTTCCCTAAGCACCAACTATTGAAGACTAGTTGATCTATTGCCCTATTGTTCTTCAAACTGAGGAAGTGGAGGAATGTAGCAAACCAAATCAATTCACTTTGTACATCACAGGGGCATATTTTGAGATTATATTAAGGTGTTCAAATGGATGTGGCAACTTCTATAAGGAGATTCAACCAACTTAGTGTGATAAAGGAAGAAAAAGAATAAAGAGAGGCGAATGCCACTTCAGAAGCTCTAATACCCTGTTTCCTTCAAGTGTTTGTACATTGAAGTTTTCAAGAAATGGACCCCAATAATAACCCATGACAATCTAGCACATGATACTCACTATTTTTCCAGAAAATCCTGCATTTACAGCAAGGTTAAGTGTATAGACTAGATGTTCATGAATGAAGATGTAAGAAATTTTCAACACAACTTGCAGTACCTGGGCGATATGTTTGGCAGAGATAAGTTCAATCATAACAAATGAAGCATGCCATCCTTGTTTCAAGCCAAAAACTTCTAGGAGACCATCATCAGAATGGGCCTCAACAAAGCCTTTCTGAAAATTAAACAGTTAATATCAAGAAAACCATCTTCAGTTTGGGATTCAACAGAGTTTTATCTAGAGTGTACAATAAAGCAAGTAGTAAAAGTTCCTATTCAATATAAATACCAAATTGCAACAAAAACAGCAGTAAGAAATGATTTTATAACAGAAATATGTGGCACCCAACTGTACACTCAGCAAACAAAGTGTGGAGAAGAAACAAGGTGAACGAAAATGCAAGCATGTGGTTGAAGCATCAGAACCTCAATAAGGAATCCAGAAGCAAGAACAAATTTAAAATTTTAAGGCACAAGGAAATTTGGAAACTTCTGGTTACATTGTTTGGCCAAGTTACAGTGCCCAACCCACCCTACATTAAGTATCCCACACCCCATATGAAATTCAGGTTGTTCAACAGCTTTCAACCCCACATTTTCTATCACTCCTGTAACATGAATTAGAAGCCTAACTCAAATATGAAACCCAACTATTAACAACAGCACAAATTCCAACTAAGCCAAAAAAATTAAATTCTAGAATCTCCTTCAAACTAAGAGGAAAATAAAAACAAAACAACCTGTTGCACAACTGCTGACCAAGTGACAAGAGTAGTGTGTGATTATCATTTTGTCTGTCATAATTACCTGTAGGGACACTCTGGTTTACCACATCTCCCCTCAAAATATTTTCATGAGATTCAACACTTTTGGAGATTCTCATTTGCTCATTGTCAACTCATTTCTTTATGAAAAGGTGGATTCACCCACTTACCCTGAAGGGTGAAGGAGCATGTTATAAATATACTGAATGCCTCAATTATTGTATGTAATTTACTAGAGATGAGAGGATCTAATACAGGACTATTTTTAAGCCAAAAGTATTCCATTATCGATTAGATTACAAAAATATATCTATGCCAAATGTTGTCCTATTTGTTCACCAAACAAATATATATATATATATATATATATATAATCAACTATGACATAGAAATGTAGAAAAAAAATATATCAAAAAGACTAAATATCTACTACAAAAGCTGAGAGCTTGACGATCTTTAAAAGAATGAAAACTATCATCTATTATCAAATCTGAACTAAAAGCGTCAGCGATTCTTTTTTCAATATTGATAACAAAGTAATTTATATTATACTTATATGAATGTGTACAAATATTTATTGTATAAATTTATATGGGTTATGTATGTACACGTATATATTGTATATATTGTCATAATGTATAAATTTATATGGGTTATGTATATGTATATTCAATATAAATAATGTATATATCAATGTATAAGAGTATTTGGAAGGAAAAAAAATTAGGATTTTGAAAAATGACAGAAGTAGAATTTGTGATTTTTTAACTAAAAAAACAAAAGAAGACTGAAAGAGAAATAAAAGAGAGAGTGAAACTTATATATTTAATCTATCTAATTCCACCATGAACAAAAATCAATACAACTTGCAGCGTGGATGCCAACCAGAGGGGTCGAGACTTGGAGTTGTTACCGTTTCAGACTTTGCTGTTTTTTCTTCAGACTTCAGGAGACATGTACTAAATTGATATAACAATATATTGTGTGTATATAATATATGAAATATTATATTACTATTGGGCTTTTATTTGATACCTCCCTCTGCCCCAGCTTAACTTTCCCATAACATTTTCTTGCAAATAACACATGAAAATTTAAGTTTCTGGGAACACTATGTTTGAACTTACAATTCTGCTTGAAAACCTATTTTCCTTCTATAACTTCACTTACCATTACTTCCACTTCCATTATTATTATTTTTTTCTCAGAGCCTAAAGATTCGAAATAGCATTCAGTCCTACAATTTACTCATATGCATGGCTAACACAGGCAATCTAGATATATAAGAAATTCAGAAAAACATTTCATCATTGGGTTGGAAAATTCTACTGGGTCAATTTCAGGTAGCAAATAAATGGTACCTTTTCCAAATACTCTGGCTTCAGATTACCCCATGGATTTCTTCCGCTTGCATAGTTATGAAGATTTAAAGCAACTATTGCCCTTACACTGGAAGAAAAAGAAACTATCAGCCAAATGAAACAGACAAACAAAGAAGTTCGGGGAAAAAAAAGTGACAGTAACTTCCTAAAATAAATATAATAAATGTAAAGAACAAATCCGATGAAGATATAGTACTCGTAGATACCTCTAAAGAGAACCTAACAATAAAACTAGAAATGTGGGGATTTGCTTTAGAATCGAAAAGATTGAGACTTAGTCGAACTAAAACCAAGTATATGGAGTGTAAATTTAATAAAGAATGAGACATTGATAATATAATGATAACACTTCAAAATCAAAAGATTACTTGAAACAACCACTTCTGGCCTAGGATCGATAATGCATGGGAATGGAGAGATATATAGTGATATAACCACTAGAATTGGAGCGGGTTGGACTAAATGGAGACAAGCTAGTGGGATTTTATGTGATAAAATAATAACACACAGGCTATAGGACCGTTATTAGACCAACTATGTTATATGGAGCGGAATGTTGGGCCCAAAAACAGAAACAAGAAAAATGCATTCATGTAGCAGAAATGAGAATATTAAGATGGATGAGCTGAGTGAGTAGAAAAGATAGGCCGAAATCCGAAGAAGAAGATTTGACTGTTACGGGCATCTATAAAACATGAGTTTTCAGATATGGACTACGTTAAGAATGATGTATAGCAGCAAATCATCAAACCAAATGCAACATATAAAAAACAAAGGTATTGTAACAATTTAAATCAACCTTGAAGGGACTGGAACCTGTTCCCATTCTGAGCAGTTGACCTTTTTAATGTGCAACCTTAAGATGTTCTTGAGTCCTCTGCATCCATAAAGTTGTCGAATTTATATGAATAATGATTAGGTTGTCATTCAAGCGAAATAGAATCCTAGCTTAAAGATGTCACCGCAAGAAGTTTGATTTTGCATGCATAATTTTCAGACAGTACAGCATTATTACACTAGAACAAAACTAATATGATTTGAGGACACAGAGATGAAGAATGTCTTTTAGCAAAGACATGAAAATATGAATGTCACACTTTCCAAAATTCAAAGATTGACACAGCTCTAGAAGTGCATGCAAAACAAAATAGAGACTAGTTATGAAAACAGTAACCATGCAGTAAATCCATTGACCAAAATGGTATGAACATTCACACTAGTGCAAATTATCAAGTAAAGAAAAGTGAGCCCCTAAAACAAGTGATTGTAAAAAAAATTGAGAAATGTAGAGATGGGGTTTGTGCAATTAAGTGTCTATCATGAAATTGTCAATAAGGAGAATGTCCCACACATCACAAGAAAATCTTAAGGATAATATCATTTTAATCGCATTAAAATGGTAAGCCTACAATACATGCAAAACATGAATTAAATAAAATATAAAGCTAGATCAACAGAACTTTGGCTAATTTCGTATAAAACTAGTCTGTTTGTAAAATTTTAAGCTTTTGATTATTGTTTCAAAAGTTAATTAAATAGATAGTCAAGCTACCTCCAACCCAAGGGCAAATCAGTAAATTCAAAACATCAGCAAGGGAACAAAGGTAAATTCAACTCTCAATTTATGCACTCACGAATTTTGGATTCATATGCATTCATACAAGACAACCCCATACATATAGGATTAAGGCAAGGATGGTGACAATGATGATGCATACATTCAATTGATTAAACAAGCTAGGATTTTCAATTTACATGTTTTGATCCTTATAAAACCAATCTTGAATTCAAAATTTTGTTTCTATTTTAGAAATCCTAAAGCAATTAGGAAGGGGTTGATTGATCGAAGGATCAATTGAAACCCATTGGACTAGGTTCGATAACTTTGATTGATCAAATTTTGTGGGAAGGCAGTTTTCTAAAAGGTTTAAACCCCTAATCCTTAACTGCTTCAATGCTCTACATAAATGCCTTGGCCGAGAAAAAAGGTTTATACTCTCTTAACCCTAATCTTTAACTGTTTCAATGCTCTATATAAATGTCTTGGCCATTGTGTTTTCAGAAAAAGGGTACCCGAGCACATACAAGCATATATTGAGCGTCAAAAGAATTTGTGAGGAAAATCAGAGTTCATTCCAACAAACTAATTGCAAGAGATTTCTTTTGTTTTTTATTCATCATCATACACTTAGATAGTTGTGATTTTTTTACTGTTGATCAATCGAATTTGTTAGGTATAACAGTCATGTATAATTGTATTGGAAATTTCCTACTCTCAACTTGGGTTGTATTGTGTCAAAGTGCCTTGAGTAAGACATATTCAGACAAAGATTTGTGAATAAGATGACGAGGAATCTGCATCCGCAATCATACATCTAGGACACTAGGAAAATTGATCTAGATTGATCCTCGGAAGGCTCAAAATTTTATTCCAAATGTTTTTTCTTGTAAATAACTTGTTAAATCTAACAGATTACATTTTTCAAAATTGTGTTTTTTTCTGAAAAGCTGAAGATTTCGATCAATAAGTTGATGGATCGAGGATTATCCAAAGTGTGTTGATCAAATAGTCAAAAGACAACGGATGTCTGAATTGCATGTTTGAAAACCTAAGAGGATCTATAGAAATCTCAATTGATTGATATTTTGCAGAAAACTATATTTGATTGATAAATCGATCGATTGAAGGTTGCCAGTAAGTGTTGATCGAAGTCTCGATCGACTGAAACCTTCGGACCTATATTTTTGAAAACTCTCTCACAACAGATTTCTACAAGGACTTGACTTACCAAAATGTATGGGCTACCTGTATTGGCTATAGTCAGTCTAGGTTATGATTTGAAACCTCTAATAATCTAGAAAGAGAAAATCCTTGACAGAGTGAAATTCCCAAATATTCAATCCAGGAATTCCCAAGACGTATGAGTATTCAACAAAAAGGAATTCATCAAGCTTATCGAGATGATTCAAATCAATTGATTAGATTTTTTAGTAGAAGAATTGACAACCATTAGAGAAGCGGATTCACAATAAGTGAAGTCTGTTGACACCAATTTGAATCAAGAAATTACTAGGGTTCTAGGGTGTTGGAACTGTTAACCTAGTTGTAACGTCTTTCTCATATAATGGATTGCTCCTGATTCGACTAGGTCCCTTGGTTTTTCCTATTTAAGGTTATCTACGAAATATAAGTTGTGCATCTGCTCCACTTTACTTTTTATGGGTGCTTGATTGTGGATGTGATTAATAAATTTGAAATCTAACAACCAACAAGCATGTGGCCTAGCGGCACCAGGCTCTTACTTCCCAAATGGAGGTCAGGAGTTCGAACCTCAGTGGAGGCAGTGTGTGTGAGTCCCAACTAGGAAAAAAAAAAAAAAAAAAAAAAAAAAAAAAAAAAAAAAAAAAAAAAAAAAATTT
>JAOTQH010262903.1:0-11136 GCA_025631255.1 Cornus kousa | reverse complement strand
GAGGGGGCGTGAGATAGAGAGAGATTTGAGACCCATGTTGGTCTCTTGACCATATAAAAGAAGAGAAATTGGGGTGGTCCCTCCAATTAAACATTTTTTTTTTTCAATTTATTTAATTTCCTTCTTTTTATTTAATTTCCAAAACAAATAAATATATATACACAACTCACTAAATCACCTCCACAAATAGCACATTAATTAAAATGCATGGGATGCAAATGGACCCAACTAAAATCCCTATTTGCAACAATTCCGGCAGCGGTTCCCACACGGAACCGTCCGTTCCGAAAAAAATAAAAAAAAATACAAAAATGACCACCCTTGTATTTCAAGGAGTCCTGGACTCAATGAAATACCCCAACCAACTCTCAAACACTACCGGCACATTCCACAATATCCGGCACGGCAAAACGGGAAAAGACGAAAATGCCACTACGTAAACAGAAAATTCTAGAGAATTGGAAAATGGCAAAATTCAGGGATATTACACTCACAGCAAAATAATAAGCAAGTAAAGTTAGAGTGACACTGGATTTTAGCAAGAAACCCAATTGGAAAACTTCGAGGAGTTTTGCATTGTCGCGAGCGAAACGATCCACTATGTTTGGAGCAAAGTACACCAAACTTTGACCCAGACTCACACCCCTTCACCATACCAAGACTCAACTTGTTGCCACCAACTTTGCGACCTCCCATCTAATAGCTCACGACTTCAGACTTACTCCTTAAACCCTGTAAATGGGTTGTTAGTAGATCAACAACACTCCATGATTGCCTTGACCCCTTCAAAGTGTGATCGCCCTTCAAATCAGATTTTGATGTAGAAGGAATGAATTCTGCTTTCTCTGATCGATATTGATGCAATCTTCAACAGCTCGTACTTCGATCAGAATAAGAACAACACCCTATAACACTCGTGCGTATAATGTATATGCTCTCAGGAAAAATCTCACAAGATTAACTCTCAAATAAAATCAAAATTTTGATGCAAAAAGCCATAAAACCCCAAGTGAGAAAACATATATTTATAAACTTTTGAAAACCTAATTGTATTCGGAAAACAAGTCAATTTCGTACATAATCAATATGACAAAAGTTTGTCCAAAAAGAGAAAGCCAAAACAGACAAGGAGTAAAATTTTCTTTTTGGTCTATAGAGTGCAACCGGTTCCACTTAGCCAGTATGTTTTTCGTTTTAAAACAATTTTAAAAGGTTTAATATGCAACCGGTTCCATGGGGTGGAATCGGTTCCACTTAGGCAGTTTGGAAAACATGAACTGATACTTATAAAAATTTTCTTAAGCACCTAAACCCGAAAACCATACATGTGTCCGCACACACTCACTCCTACTAATGCGTTGTTCTTATCATCATGGAGTGTATTTACATGTGGATACGATCAATCTTTAATTCCGCTTCCGACCTTTAGTCTTGAAAATCAAACCAAAAACTTACAACTCGATCCAATTTGTTTCGACAACGAAATTTGCCAAAATACAAATTTATATCTCACATTCGGTGCTCCCAAACACAAACACAATTAGAAATTCAATATACAAGCTTCAAACAGTCATGGCTGTTTTGACAAGCAATGCAACTTAGAAAGAGGAGAAAATAATTAGCAAAACAATCATATTTGTCATACTATAGAGCACCAAGTTCATATTAAAGGAAGATCATGATAAGAAGGTTAAAAGAATCCCAAGTTAGTGGAAGAAAGTCAGCATTCATTTTGCTTTCTCAACAATTCCTTCTGTTTGTCTCTTGGAGAATTCTCTTGTTCAGTAGATTGTTTTGGTTCATTCCCTAAAATCACACCTTGTTTCTGTATGTAGTCCCATTTGTCTTGGAAAAGGTAAAAGAAGGCAATGAATGCAATCTCAGCAGTAAAAATCATATTCCAAATCCTTACACTTCTTAATGTTTTTTCATGGTAGGCTTGTAATCCTGTGTAAATGTTGATGATTCCCAGCAGAGAAACTGTGATCCCCACCATCCAGTGCATAAAAAACCACACACTTCTTCCCTTGCTCCCCCTGTTTACAACAAATAGAGATATTATGCTTCAAAAATAGGTGAAGTATTCGTGTTGGACACACATTACATGGACATGGGTATGACTCGTGTCCAACACTTTTGGTTGGATATATATGCACCTAAAAGTATATCAAATAATTCAATTTCATTATAGGGTTTTGACAGCTTCCACATCGTAAAAGCCTAAGGATCACAATGGCCTCACTTGGCCTTTACAATGCTTTGATTATTTAAAATCATATATATATATATATATATATATATTTCATTCCACACAAAACATACATTAATTAACCATATAATTCAATTTCATTATAGGATCACGAACGAAAATACCCCTAAAGTGTTCATCTATAACTGAATAAAAAAAGGGTAAAAAAAAATAATAAAATATGAAATGACTAAAGTGTTCCTTCTTTTTTTTTTCCCTTCTTTTTCTTCTTCTTATGTTTAAGGGCATTATTAGAAGAGAAAAAAGTATTTTTGAAATTTTGTAACTTAAAATTGTATATATAACGAAAGAGTGACCTCAACCCCTTTTTTGATCAGATTTTTTCAAACTTGACAAAAAATAAGTAAATAAATAAAAACAACGGTGGTAAGGGTGAGGAGTGTTTTTCTTACTTTGCCCTATTATGGTTTTAAAATGAGTGCAATACCTTTATTGAAAGACATTATTTATTTTACCAAGAATCTTGTGTCCTAGTGTTATCTCATCAACTGAGTGTTCGAGTCAACAAAGAAGCAAAGTTGGGTATGTAAGTGGTGTGTTTGTCAATGACACAAAAAAAAAATAAATAAATAAATAAATAAAAATAAAAATAAAAACTTAGTCTAAAAGTAGAATTAAAATATTAAAAGATTTGAATATATAGCAGTCTCTATGTCCTTCTGTTCTCATATTTAACACGCGTCCATGTAACATAGCGAGTGACTTAAAATGTTACCTTTGTGGCCGTAAAAACCCAATAAAGGCTTGCAACCATATGACACCATAAAGGGCCAACCCTAACCTCTGATGATTGTTTTTGAAAGTGTTCTCAAAGTTCTTTATCGACATTATAGCTCCGCCTGTCACAAGAAGTACTGAAAGTATCTGTGAAAAAAAAAAAAAAAAAAAAAAAAAAAAATATCAACAACACAGAGATGTGGTGATTAAGATATGTTAAACATGTACTAATATAAAGTGTTAACTAAATTTTAAAACTCTATAATACCACACCTAATGTCATAATTAAATTGCACGTTCGACAAATTCGGAAACAATCAAAACTTGGGAAGTGTTAGTAGTTAGTACTCATCAACAACAACATTATAATAATTGCCCTTTCTTTCTCTCCAAGTTTCCATGATAATCTCTGCAAGAGGGGGCAAGCAAAAGCTAAGTTGGTGGAAATATTTTATCAAGAAACAGTGGGCTACTAGATTATTAATTTATACTCTAGAATCATGCAATTAAATTTTCTTTCTCACAATCATTAAAAGTAAAAAGTAAAAGCCTCTGTAGAGATATTGTTTGTGATGTGAAATATATCATGTGAAATATATTATAAAACCTCTCATTAGTGATCTAGATTGTTGAAAGAAACAGAAATTAACAGAACCACAATATCATTATATATATATATATATATATATATATAAAAATCAAAAGGTAGAAAAAGATGAACTTGCCTGTAAACAAGCATGGATGTAGAACATAATTTTGAGTCGTCTTCCGCATTCTTCTCTGTTTGACATTCTGATTATAAGAATCCCAACAGGCATCAAGAAACCCATTGAAGCCCAGAGGAGAAACCCATGTAGTGTAATTTCAAACAGCAGTTTAGGACTCAACTGTAATTGCAAAACCATACAATAAAGTAGATCATCATCTGAATTTTCTGCCGGGAAAGTAAAATAATAGGAAATGATTGGAACAATACCTGGTGTTTGTTGCTGGAGTGACTAGTGCTCTTTGTTTTGGTATGTTCTTGAGATGAACTGACGAATGGTACAAGTATAAGAATTACAAGACTCGTTGAGATGGTAAAAGATATCAGCTTCTGGAATGCACACATCTTCTAATCTTTATATCAACAAGATTCAAAACCCTTGTGTATGACTCTCTCTCTCTATCTCTCACACACAGTAGCTACTCTTTTGTGTTGTTGAGGCCCTGAGTTTCCAATTGCTAACTTTTGGGTTAAAAGCATTAGAGTAAATAAGTTCGGAACTCAATTGCCATGCCCATTGAACTCTCTCACACACACACGGTCCCTCTACTCTGCTATGCAAATAGACCTACTAGGAAGGAACAAGGAACAGAGGAGTTGGGAGTATACTCTGTTTTTCATATTGTTGAGTGGGATAAGTGGGATGGTTTGTATTAATAAGTGTGGGTATTAAATTGAGTTTGATTAGGTAAGAAGAATGAGTGGGCAAAGAAAGTGAGGAATGGGCATGGGATGTGATTTCAAGCATGTGGGGACAGCTTGAAAGGTTTTAGTGGTTTGATGGCAGAGAATGTGGAATTTCAGAGCAGAAGGATGGTCAGAATGTCATGGAGTGATTTGAAAAGAATGTAAAGTAGATCATAATATGTTACCCTATTGGTGAACTATACAGTCCAGCTACTAACCCACTACCAGGCATTATGCATTGCAACACTAAGCCCGCTTGGCAACCCCAATTACTTTGTACTTTTACTTTTCTTCCGAGTAATGTTTCTATTTTGAAGTGTGTTGGATATTTCCCTTGATAACATATATATGTTGCAAGATTTTTAGAAATAAAAAAAAAATATGAAAATAAGTTTGAAAAATTAAATGACTATTTAAAAATGTCATTTTAGAATTTTTTTTTTTTTTTTAACAACTATTATTATAATTATTTTTGTGTAAACGGCACTTCTGTGACAGTGCAGAACAATCGGAAGCACCAATTTAGTGCTCAAATTTTGACCTCTTTTATGGAAGCGCTTTGATACTATTCAAATCGCATCGAGTGTTATGCTTATATTTCGCTACAATATTTCGTATGAAGAAGAAGCGGTGGCCAAACAACTGCTAAAATAGTGTTTGGTTTCGTTTTCCCTTCAATTATTATTATTTTTTAATTTCCTGACATTGAACAACTGCCTACCAAGATATCATTCAATTAAAATTGGAATTATGAAACCTTGTAAGTTAATCTTTGGAGTACAAGAAAGAAATTATTGTTTTAATTTTTAAATTATATGCTTCATATTATGTGTGTAATTTATTTCCCAATCATGAGTGAGATTAAACTACGTATGATTAATTACATAGCATTGCTAAATTTGGTATAATGTTTTATGATTACAAACAAACTTAAGGGAACAGTTCAGAATAGAGTGTATATATATATCTATATAAAAGACAGGTGGACCAAGACAACAAACAACTTGGTTCATGCAACTTTTACTTGTGGGAAATCTAATAGTGATTGCAACAGACCATATGTGTTCCTTCCATGATCCAACACTGCACTTGATTCTTGCAAGTCATGATGATAATTTGGAGCCTAAATGAACCAAATTATATTATATTATATATATATATATATATATCTCTAATACAACAAAGGACTTGTAACAAAATTTTATATTTTTTCATCAAATCCTTCAAACAAGATTTCTTAAAAATCCTTGCATGATCCCAAACACTGCCTTAACTTAGCAGGACTAATTGCCGGGTTGGAGTTGGTCTTAGAATCAAAAAATGCTTTTATTAACTATCAATAAATTGCGTTTGGTGAATCATTATAAAATATAAGATAATTAACTATTTAGAAAGTTGTAATTCATTTTCTAGGTTTTATCTTAATATAGTATTTTGTTAGGAATTAAAGTTTTAATTACCATTTATATGAAATTGTATATGTGTCATATATATATATATATATATATATATATCACATTGTATCCCTCTAAGAAATGTTGAGATAATTCAGATTGCATCTCATATGTATAATTAATTATATTGTGTATCTCTCATTATATATAAAAGATTGCGTCTTTGATCATTAATATCTATTTAGTACTTTGATAAGTATTTGTTCATTTCTATAATGATCAAAACTAATGATCTATGTGACTCCTAGAAACAAAAACAAAGAGAATAATTTAAAGAAAAATTGCAAAGTAAACATTACAGTTTTTGTTCTATATTTTGTACAAATTAAATTCTTATATTTGAGTATTATTAAAGTTGTTGTGAGAACAAAAAAGAAGATGATACTACTATGGAAAACTATAAAGATAAGTAAAGGAAAATGGAGTATTTTATGGAAACAAAAAAAAGTAGTAATGATATCAATTTAAGTTGAAGTTTTAGAATAACATGTCATATTTTTATCTGTGTGGGTTTTAAGTTAGGCTATTAAAGTCATCAATAATATTATTTTTCAATTATTTTCTAATTTATTTGATAATAATATTTTTTTAAATACTTCTATTGCTAATTTTACAATAATATCCTTTGATAGGATGTCATCATAATAACAATTTTATTAAGGAAAGAGTGTATATAAAAAAAATAAAAATGACATAACTGTCTAATGAAAAAAGTTATCTAAAGTATTCAACTTCCTTTTTATAACTATTAAAAGCGCAATTTTTCAAAATAAATACGCTGGAATTTATAAACTTTCTTGAAGTTCTGAAGCATCATGCTCAGCCTACTAACATTATGATAACGATGATACCAGCAATGCAGCTAAATTATTCAAATCAGTACTAACATTATGATAACGATGATACCAGCAATGCAGCTAAATTATTCAAATTGTTAGAGATTCTGAGTAAGATTTTATTTTATTTTATTATTTTTGGATGGTAAAGCGTTTCAAACACACACACTTTTTTACCTACGTCCGGGCTCGAACCCCTGCCCTCTTTTTTAAAGATGAGAAGATTATACCATCATGCCAAAGGCCCTTTGGTCCGATTAAAATTTCTTAATATTCACATAAACTCGTATGGCTTGTAGCTTAATTTTATGTAAAGATGTGATAATAACTAGCAACTCTACATCATCGTGTGACAAAACACATGAACCAATTATACCATCTTACGAAAGTTGTTGATGGACATGTCACATGTGATCCCAACACCAAGTCCACCATGAAATCATGAGCTTAAAAGGAAAAAAAATAAATAATAATAAAAAAAATCAATAAGTATTTCAAATGAGAAAAGCTAAGCTCTCTCTTGAAAAAGCTAGGTTAAAGGTGATAGAAAGTCGCCATCAATCTTGTTATCTCTCTACATGGGAAAGGTGGTTTAACATAAACAACAATATTAGGCCAATCTCCTTCGCAGTGAAAATCTATCTTTGACAAAGTGTCTTTGAAGAGTCCTCAAGTAAGTGGGTGCATGATGAATTTAGAAAAAGGTTTTATTGATTAGATACTCCTTAACAACCTTCATTAAATGAAAATAAACAAATAAAAACAATATGCTTGGTTGAAGAGGGTGGATAACATTTTATTGTTTCTCATCTGGTGTTCCAAATATAGAGCAACAACAGATAATATTGACCAGTGAATGCATATCTTAGACAGAAATACGCAAAAACACCGAAGGAACAAATAATTAACAAGAAAGAACAATGATGTGTGTGATGTTGTGGCTCAAATTTGGTGCCAGGTCGCATTGCGAATTGATGACTCATTGGATGAGTTTTGTGTGGGCCCAAACGTTGGAAAATTTTTGACCCGTTTTGCTTGTGGGTCGTGGAACATAACTAGTACTTTGTTATATCCCGATATATAAAAGTGCTTAGGGTTTGGAGTGTATTATAAAGAGACACTGAAAATCGTACCGAAAAGAAAAGAGAGTGAGGGGCTGAAACTTGTAATTCCTGATTTTATACATAGTGAACAATTTTATTGAATCTCCACCGTGGGCAAAATAAGAGTTTGCATAACTATGATTTGTGTGGCTTATGGTTCACATTGAATCCGTCAAGAAGGTAAATGCACATTCAACCTAAAACTAAACATAACCCATCGTTGATAGGCACGGGCCGTGTCTATTTAACTACATTACTCTAAGGTTGTAACATGGTTCGTCTTCTCTAAGCATGGGCTATCAAAACCCTATAATTGAATGTCATGAAAATTGTTGCATAACTTACATACTCATTCTCACTCTAGGCATGGAAAAAGAGTTCATTTCAAGATAAAACATCTCTAAGACAAGACCATGAAATTATCAAGCATGAATATAAGCATGAAGATCAATTACATGAGTTTTACAAATGTAATCCTGAAAGTCATACAACTTGTTATGCCAAAAATAGAAATTCCCCAAATTTAAAATACAAATTAATCCATGATTACTTGGAATGGGTTACATCAATCCCCTAGAAAGGGAGTTAGCCTCTCATGGTTGAGTTTGCAGCCTTCAAAGTAGTTGAAGAAGTCCCAAACTCAAGCTCCATCTCAGCCCTTCTCTTCTCCCTCTCATGTCCCTCCCTCTCCCCCCTCCCTCCTTTTTTACAAAACAATTCAAAGCTAACCCTAAAAATCCCCCAGTGTTATATATATATACTTCCAATATAGCCCTTCATTTGACCCTAAAAATTTCATTCCATTCCATTCGTGCCCCTTCACTTTCAGAGAGGCCTGAGAGAGAGTGTTCAAGACAATGTACCTTTCTTAGATCATTTGAAGAGTCTTTTCAACACTGCAAAATGAAATATATTTACACTCAAATACCGAACCTCTAGTCCGAATGGTATGGTTCTTTTTGAAAGAGAGATGTTGAGACTTTAGATTTCAAATTTGAGTATTGGCAACAACTATTAAAAAAACAAAATAAAATTAGGATAATACTTGGGCCCAATCCAGGTTGGATGAAGTTCATCAAACTCACGTAGCCAGGTTGGATGAATTTCATCCAACCTAGGTTGGACCCAAGTATTGTCCATAAAATTATACTCTATTTTTTGAAGTGCTATGTCTTGAACGAATTATATCATACTACATAGGGGTAGGGGTGCACACGGTTCCGGTTGGAACCGGAACCGGAACCGTATAGATTGGAACCGAACCGGAACCGAACCGTAGAATTGGTTCGGTTCCGGTTCGGTTCCAAGGAACCGTTGACTAAGGAAGAAGATGAAAAAAATGAGAGGTTTCTCATGATTTCATCCGAAAACAAAAAACAAAAAAAAAAAAAAAAAAAAAGATGGGAGGAGGGGCGGCTTCACCATTTGGTGAAGAGATGAGAGCTTTTTCATCTGGGAAAAAACAAAACAAAAGAGAGAAAAAGATGGGAGGAGGCGGCTTCAGGTGGTAAGGTTGCGAGCGATTAACAAACAGAAAAATGTGTTCGGTGAGAATGCTCGATCCTATTCGATTTGGGGTCGTGAGACAGACACGAAGGTTCCACTTTTAGAAGAGATTATAGCTTTGATTTGTCAATCAAAGAGTTTCCTTGTCGACTTGGAAACGGAACGGATTTCTGTCTATTTGAGCTTCTGTGATGCCAGTTCAGGGAAAGGCCACGAGCTTCACACAGAGGGGATGAGGGTTAGGTAGGTTTAAAACAAAAGAGAAAGGTTTTGCTTTATTGCTTTTTTGGTTTCCAATGACCAAGTCACATAGGTGAGGAATCTACTGATTAAACTTGACTTATTGTCCACACAATTAAATATATATATGTCAGCCAAACTTATTTAGTAATATAATATAATTATATAATATATATATATATATATACGGTTCCGGTTCTGGCTCGGTTTCACGGGTCTGGAACCGGAACCGGAACCGTAAAGCACGGTTCCAAATTTTTAGAACCGGAACCGGAACCGGAATCGTGAGAACCGGTTCTCACGGTTTCGGTTTCCACGGTTCCAGTTCTTTTGTGCACCCTTACATAGGGGTGGCAAAATGGGTCACAACCCATCAACCCGCTTATATCCGCCCGTTGTTTAATGGTTTTGGATGAACCATATTTAGAATGAGTTAAAAATAATTTGGGTAATTTTTAACTACTTAAATTGAGGGTCAAGATGAGTTGAATATGAATAACCATATTCAATCCATATTTCACTCATTACATAATAAACACACAACACACATCTATTTTATATTACACTCAACTCATTTCTCTCTCTCTCTAAAATTCTCTTACTCTCTCTAAATTTGTCTTTCATCAATTCCCTCTAAGTTTCTCTATTTAGAAATTTCTTCTCTTTCCTTCACTTCCCTCTCTCTCTCAAATGAGATTTTTTTTTTTTTTTATTTGTTATTAAATAAAATTTTAAAACCTTCCAGCTTCCCTCATGCCCGTACTTTGTCGCCCCCGTCTTTTTCTTTTCCTTTTACTTTGATTTTCACTCTTCTATAATGAATTGAATTTCCGGCACATTCAATTCATATTAGTGCACCCAAAAACCGATCCGATGCACAACCAATGTTTATCAAAGTGCAGTTTTCTACTATTACATACACACATTTGAGTGTGCTTACTGCTTATACATCTATCATCCATGTGCATGCATGTACTAATGTACATATATGTATGTACGCATACTGATATCATTCGTGTGCGCTTTTTTGTTTGAGGCCCCAATGTGCAACTTTTCATGGATAAAAGATAAAGACCGACCTTGTTTCATTTCTTTTTTTTTTTTGAAAAGTAACCTTGTTTCATTTCCTATGTGCAACTTTTTATGGTTTGTTATGAGTGGTTGTTAGGGCTCTCGTTTTGTTTGGGCCTTGGTCCTTTCTCCTAGTCAGCTGTGGGCTTTAGCCTATCTCTTCTTGGTCCTGGGCTGAGGGCCCTTTTAGTCTTTGTTGTGTGATTTGTATCTTCTATGTAGTTTTCTTTCTTAATGGCAAAAGAAATAAAAAATTTAGTTCTCTACCTTTCAATAAATTTTATTTGTCCACAAAAAAAACATTATTGTTATTATATTTGCCTTCCATTTTTTTCACTTACATTATTTTAAAAGAAATGACATAATTAAACTTCAAAAATATATATTCACACTTAACTAAGGAACCTCTATAATGGATAGCATGATGGTCCTTTTGTAAAGAAGAAGTCAGCATTTGAAATGCGAGTATGCAACAACTATTTAAAAA